>OZ024900.1:35581592-35739092 GCA_964017195.1 Siderastrea radians
ATTTTAGCATCGACTATTGGGGCGAGGCTATAGCGATTTCAAATTGCCCGAGTGTGTTAACTCCGGGGAGGGAAGTTTGGGTGGGGTGTGCCGCCGAGGCCTTCAAAACCTGACCCTGCTTTAGACAAAATCCGTTAATTTTGCTACCCTGTTTAAGACAAAGCAACTGTTTTCGTGACCAGGAAGAAATTATTTCAAAGAGTATCTTTTTTTATAAATCACATCATAGAAGATTTTTTTTTTAATTGTTGGTACCACACATGCAGATCGCGCACTGCAAACGTTCACACCCTGATCAAGGCTTTCAGTCCAGAATGACAACCTGTTCAAGACGCCAGACAGTGAAATTGTATACCCTGTTTAAGACGCTACACCCTGAAAACCATACCCTGTTGAGCGGCACATACCCCTTTAGGCCAAATAAGAGAGTGCCCCCCCCCCCCAAGGGTGTTAACCACCAGCGAATTTCGCTCTGATTTTACAGCGATTTCCCCGAGATTTCTTTCCGATTAGCGTACAGAAAGCGTCAAAATTCGCTTGGGGCTCTCTCCTTAAGGGAGCAGCCGGCTTGTTTGTGAGTCAGAGTGGATCCGCTGCTCAACAAAACAAGAGAACGTTACCTACTGACATCTCATGCGCTCTGTTGTCGTTGCATCAAAATATTGCAATCAAGCACTTGCGAAATCAGAGGTCCTGGTAACTTTTCGGCCCGAATCTATATTTCAAAATCAAAATCTGTAATACGTTTGCGTAGTTTTTAGCCCGCGTATCATTCGACTTGTTTTATCGCTCAGCTTTTAAAACCAAAAAAATTTGAGTCTTAAATGTAAACATCGCGCACATAAAATAGCTTTCCGGGTCCGAAAAGTTATCGGGACTTTAGAGAAACGGGGCTCCGCCGTGTTAAAAGCCGGTAAACAATGCATGCCTGTCAAATGGGCAGACGTCATATCCGAGTTATTAGCCCAAACTAGCTGTTGAAAAAGTTGGCGAGAATAGAGACCAGATCTTTTTCTTACCAAGCGTTTTTCAACCTGCTTGCTAACTGCTTTTGCCACGTTCACATTTGGAAACGCGAGTTTTGTAGTTCGCATTCTCTAGTTTGTCACGAGGAGGCTGTTTTATCCCTTTTTAATTTTCCTGACAGTCGTCATTTTCTGAAACTTTTAAAATCAAATTACAGAGCCTACAAGACAGGCTGACATGCAGGTACGATGTCATGGCACGAATCTTCTAATTAGACTTCTCCGGGAAAAATAACACAGAGCTACCCATTAATTACAAAATGAAAGAAGGTACATTACTTGCAAAACATTTCGGACGTTAAAAATTCGGACGTTTTATTTCGGACGTTTAATTTTCGGACACTTTTTCTCTCATTTCGGACAAATTTCGGACAAACGTTTCGGATAGTTTGCTGAGACATGCCTAAAGTAAATTTACGCCTACAAAACATGAATTAGACTGAAGTAAATTCTGTGAAAATGATAGTTTTACTGCACCCTCAAGGTTTTGCAGATACATCGAGGGGAAAAACAAAAATTCAGTCAAGCTTGTCACTCTAAAGCAGGTCTCAACTAGAGTTCGGTAGAGTTCGGCAGTATCGATGCAACAGTTGAGGATGAAAAGCATATACCTTCTCCAGTTGCAATGGAAAGGCTTCAGATAGTCCTCCGAGCCACGTTTAAAATTGATGACAGCAAGCAGTTTCTTCTTGTTCACCTCAAAGAGCTTATTCAAAAGAACTATGAGCTTCTTGCTCAATCACCTCAGTCACCCACAGCTTCAAATGAAGAATAACCACACGCTAGTGACAATGAAAAGGATCTTTCAATTGTTCTGATCGATGATGGGGCAGAATAGGACTAGCATCACTGGCACTGGCAATGCAATTATTATAAAACTGGGCTTGGATCAAAGATTGAACTAGCAACTGCAAAATGGAATTTATCTATGTTTTTGTCTTTCATAGAATCACGACATCTGAATAAGGCCTAATCCGAATTTTAGCTACACCCTGTATATTGGTTTTAAATATGAGATGGCGTTGCCCAAGATAGTACTTTAAAGTTTTGCACCGTACTGTTAAAATTTCGGACGCTTAAAATTTCGGACGCTTAAAAATTTCGGACGGTTTTATTTTTGGACACTATTTTTGTCCGAAATTAAAATCGTCCGAAATTTTTTGCAAGTAATGTATTATAATAAAGGCTTCAGCCTGATTCAGTTTCAGACGGAAAGAAGTTACAATTAACTCAAGAGAAAAAGAAATGTCTCGAACTCGATGGAAATGTTGCAGTTACAGCTATGGCTAATGAAGCAAGTTGGTTAAGCGTACGACGCAGCTAACGTGGCTAAAAAAATTAAAAGATGATTTAGTTATTATTTAATTAGCAGCACAATAGCCCTATACGCGCACTGTAAATCTTGGTACATCAATAAGATCGCACATTTTAAATTTTGGTACACTTTTAGCTGTCGTCTACAAAAAGAAAAAAACAACTTCAAATGACAGTCAGCTCAGTTAGAAAGAGCATAAAACACAAATTCTGAATTTTTCTTGTTTCCTGTGGTTCTGTTTGAACCTAAGTTGCCTTTGCTAAACACAAACTTTGAGTAGCTAAAGGCCGTGTTTTCTGCGAGCCGCTTTGACATCCCTCTAGAAACACGATGAATTTTCCTTGAGATATTCTCTAAAAAAAAAGAGAACATTTAATCTGTGCAAGAGAATAAATGAAAGCAAGGGTAAAAGTTAAGAAGAGTTGAACTCGAAACAGCAAAGGCCACACTTAGCTCCTTTAACAACAGTTTTTCGAATCATTGACCATTGCTCAAAGCTTCTCATGGTGTGTCAATTTATTCTGTAAAAACAAGGAAAATGTTTTGTGTTTATTTTAAACCCGTTCAGACGCCTCACCAAATACTATCACGTTCGAGACTTGTGCGAATCTTGGACGATTGTGACGAATGGCTAACGCTCAAAACCGGCGTCAGCTTTCAATTTCTTTACGGTGGTCGATTTACATTATTAACTCAGTTGATAAATCCAAAGTTTGTGCTTCATTTCCCCACCGACGCAGCGCCACAGTTTCTTCAGAAATTACCCCCCTCTCCCCCTGTTTGTTTAGACGATTGTCGGTTTGAATCCTTTAAATTTACCCAACCATACTGTTCCAAGTGAGGATAACGCCTATACTAAACAGCAGTAGACTTGGCAAATGGGAGAATGGTGTTTGGATTTTAGTCACTCAGAAGGTAACATCATATTTAGGTCACAGCTGGCTCGCAAGGGCTAAGCTTAACCCGTGGTTTTAGTTAGCTGAATCAACTAGGATCACTACCGCCGCCCATCCCCCCCCCCCCCCCTCACTGGATGGGGTGCTTGTCAGTCGTATATTGGCATGATGTAGAGAAATTTTTCCGGAAAAGGGAAGTAATCAACAACGAACGATCGTCCGAGAATAGGGACTACTTGTCCGAGAATAGGCCGCTCAACTTTAACAATATTTTTCAAAATTACAAAGAAACCTCAGGCGTTCAATCAGCCAATCTCTAGGACCTGTTTACGTAAGGAAGGAACTATATACTAGGAAAGTATCAGCTTGCTCCTGCCCTTCTGAGGTAAGTTATTGCGATAAGCGCAAAAAGCGTCCGAGAATAGGCATCTATACTGTACGTATTTTGTATCCCTGATTTCGAAAAAATAAAAGGGATAAGAAACTCTTTTGCTTCAATTGCTTAGCACCAAAAATTATCGAAACAGTAAAGTAAAGTATGACTTTTTCATTTCAACATTTTGATAGTAAGACTCTTACCCGAACTTTTCAACTTTCGGGGAGAGAGTCCCCGAGGTCTCCCTTTCTAGATAGTGCTGTGTTTCACAAGCGAGAAAGCGAGATTTTTCGCGGGTTTCGTGATTTTTCGGTGTCTCTTAACTTAAAAAGCTTACTTTGGACAATTATTGTCGTACTGTGCATAACAATTTTCTGATTGACATCATTGTGTGATCGATACCCCATCAGATCGATACAACTTTCTAATCGATACAACTTCGGAAACCAATTGGTCATTCAGCCTTTTAATAGTTATTATATAAAAACGCGCCCACATCCGAGGGTGTTTCCCTCCATTTCTCTCCAGGAATTGCAATGCAATCAGCCAATCACAGGAGAAAATTTCAACCCAACGGACCAATCAGACAAGAGTTTTTACCCCACGTGACAACAAACCCACGTGAGTTAGATGTTGCGGCGCGGTCTTTGAAAAAAGTTTCATTCAGCTTAGGAAGGAAGACACGGCTTTGAAGAAGGAAAAGAAAAAAACGCTTTTTATTTTCAATTTTCCTTCTTCACCCAATTATTTTCGAAAAAAGGCAGGCATATTTAGCACGGCCCAAGGACCACTGAGGCGAATGTATCAAGAAGAGGAGAAATAAGGTCAGTGTTTCATTTTCTCGATGCGTATAACTTTGCAACTCGCGACAGACATGACAGAGTTCGCACAGTTTGTAACTGGCAAAATATTCGGTTTTTTGTGCTTGAATTCGTTTGGTTTTTGCAACTTGCCACCTGTAAATTGCCTTTGCTTTAAATGAAATTTAATTGTTATTGTTTTACAGCAGAAATTTCCTGTGGAAGCAAAACGAAGTTCGAAACAAGATTGATATAATTTATGTCAGTGAACACACGTGGCCTTGAAACGTAGCGCCTGTTTTTAGGCCGAAGAAGTTCAAGACGGTGAGTTTTGTGCTGCCACTTCTATTTTTTCATTGAAAATTTACTGCTCAAATTCAAGTTTCGATGATAAATTTTTCAATTTTCCTTTCTCAAATGTAGTTGTTTCAACGAACACACTGTGGTTTCTTCAATACCAGTGAACAATATTATAATTACAAAGGCGCGTTAATTAAAGGAAGACAATTATTGTTTTACAACTGCTAACGAACGAAGCAATCGTCTAAGATTTTCCAAAAATGATATTCCTAATTTTGCTCTCGAAATTTTTCACACTGAAAAAGGACATTTTTGCTATCTTTAAAACAAGGCTCAGTTTTTGTGAGAAACATCTCTGTGACAAAAAAACTTTACAACTTCTTATACAATAAAAACAACAAAACTTTCCAGAATATTCCGTAATTTGCGCCAGTTTTCGCGTGAAAACATTCATGTGACAAAAGCCACATTTTTGCGGAAGGCGGCGTTTACTATTTAGTTGAGAAGACAAAGAATATTAACAGAAACTGCAACTGGTTATTTTTTCGGCACGGAAGTTACATTTTCTTTGCTTTGGTTTTCTGGCTCTTTTTCTTGGGCAATATTGACGGTTGGGGGGCGGAGAAGGGGTAAAACTCGTAAAATTGTTAAAATTCAAGTTTTGCGTGTTACACACTCGCCAATAAAAATTAAGCAGTCGACCACGAGTAGACTGGTACCAAATGAAGAGGCGATCAGTACGATTATTATTATTGTCATAGATCTTATTGTTCAGCTTTATTAACAACTAAAATATCTGCTGTTCTTTTTAGTCCAAGATTAGTTATACTTTTTAATATTTGAAGGAAAAGGAATAAACTAGTTCAAAACGAATCAACAAGCTGTTTTTGCCATGACAAATAATCACATCTGCATAAATTTTAAACATAGGGCTTAAATTTACTCGACACGTTAAATTTTGCCCACACTTTTGGTGCACCTTTTGTCTTTTACTTTATTTTTACTGCCGTAATTTTCGTGCGTATTTAATATCGCAAAAATTTAGCTTTATTTTGCGATGTATTGATTTTCGCGATTCCATGGAAAAATGTAAACAATAGTATGTTTAATTTGGCGATTTTGCCATAGTTTACCGAGAAAAATATCACAAGTTACGCACCTTGTATTTTTACGATTTTTTTTCCAAAACGTAAAAATCGCGAAATTAAACACGAGCGACGGAAAATTAACAAGAATAAGGTACAATCGCAATTTCGTTGTATGTTCCCTTAAGGCTGGTTACCATAAGATCGCTACGATCGTTGGAAAAAACGTTCAGCAATCGCCGTAATCATATGGAAACCACATTTCAGCGATCGTAGCGATCACAGCATTTCCCAACGATCGCTGAAGAGTTGTTTCCATGTGATCGCAACGATTGCTGAACATTTTTTCCAGCGATCGTGGTGATCGTTTGGAAACCAGCCTTTAAATTCAACAAGGTTATAACAGTTACCTTGTGATCATACTTTCAGCGCCATTATTTTCTTTTTGTTGCTGTTGGAACCACATGTGGCATCTATTTATTCATTCGTTCAATTATTCATTCATTTTTCATATATCTTGTTTTATTTCAGTTTCCCCCAGTTTCCTGGCAACAGATATCCGCTCAGCCACCTCTGAGAGGTCTGCAAGTTCCAAAGCTTCCAATCTCAGCCACAGCATTCCCGACAAACAGAGCCATTTAGCCCAGATTATGTTGGCATCATTTAGTGAAGCAGCTTCACCCCAGACAGTCAAGAACATCAAGAAAGATGCATTGTACTGGTTAGTCAGCTGGGGATGGGAATGGGGGGTAAATAGGAGCTCTGGTTGAACCTTACAAAGCATACGATCCACACATGATTGGCTAGTCGGCTTAATTTAATGTAGCTAGCTTAGTTAGACGGGACCCCAGGTTTGGGATGGTTCCTCCCTTTAGGCTCCTGTAGTTGGGTTCCTTTGCAGGTTATTCGGCCAGCGAATGGAGTTCGGATTTCTATTCGGCATTTTTGTTCGGTTTTTTATTCGGCTTTTTACAAGTTCACGACCTCTGGACTGTGGCTTTTCTTCAACTTTTCTTCAGATGTACTTCATCGCCGGCATCGTCGTTCATCGTCAGCATCGCCGTTCTCCCGCTTAGTGGCGCATAATTTTTTTGTTCACTACATTTCACTTGACAGTCCATTAGCGCTGTATTCAAGTGAAAATACTTTTCGTAAGGTTCAACCAGTCTTTACATTTACAGTTAAAGTAGGAACTGGAGCTTTCGGCCATTCTATCGCTGGAAGGAGACCAGTTTTGGCAACTCCTTTCAGGTTTAGTGGTCTTTCCAGTTACAGGCAGATGGTGTTTATTTGGATAGGGTTAGGCACATAAAACTGGGATTTAATGGGACAAACAATGCACACACCCTAGTTGAGCTAGATTAGACATAATAGATTAAAGGGACACTTGTCACCAAATATTAGGATACCTTTGAAAAGCTAAAAGACATATTCTTATCAGAGGAAACCTAAAAATACTGCTTGAATGAGTTTCCTTTAAAACCACTTTACTAGTTCTCTGAGACTGTAATAAGTGTGTTTGGCTGCGGTTCGCAAAGACAGAAATGGATTGCAACTTGAAAACATCAAGTTGATGTTTTCAAGTTTTGACTTTGTTTTTTGGAAAAATCACCAGAAACAGACTACAGTTTGCTCTTCATTTGAGAAAATCATTTGATTTCCTTCGCTTGACTTTCTAGAAGTACTTTGTGTACGTATGTACGAGAAGAGACATTTAATTCAAATTTCAGCACATTTTTACACAAAAAACGTAAAAATCCCTGTGACAGTGTCCCTTTAAACATAACAGTGAGCTGTTTCAGCTACCATTGACATTCCTAATAATATTGAACATTGCCAGTCAAAATTATGAAAAAAGGTCCGAGATAAATGTCGTTCACTTGTGTTTTGTTAGTCAAAATTGTCAGAAGGCAGCCGTGAGACAAAGCATTTTTCCACTTGTCTGTTGTCAGTGACATTTATTAGCAATTCTGTCTGTTCTCGCCTAAAATGTTTATTTGACTCATTTGTTTAAAAGAATATTACATTCTAAAAAATATGATTGGAGGATGTTAGCTGAAAAAGCTCTTAATATTTATTATAATTTGCTTACTGGATTCCTGATCTTGGAATCCCTTCAACACAACTGTGACTTAAAGGGTCCATAACCGACCCAACCTCAGACAAGGACAGAAGGCATGCAGAAGCATAACAGCAACCCATTTAGGTAGGTGTCTCTACAACCTGGCACGAGGTACGTGGTTTTTTATTGTTTTCCGGCGACACTAAATCTTGATGCATTCGGCTTTCGATCACCGTCGGCTTCAACGTACTCCAAATTTGCGAATTGATGCTGAGACACTTGGTATCGACAATGAATCGATAACAGGTGGTCAATAATCCCAGATGTTGCCTGGGGAACCCTGAGTGGTTCAACTGAAGTGCCAACTTTTAAGGACACAGAAACACTCTTGGTTTCAATGGGCACTGACCTTTTTGCTTAGGAGCGCTCCCCATCACAGAAGACTTTTCTACATCCTGCGGGTTAATTATTACAACAAGCTTTGTAAACTCATTAACAAAGATAAATAAAACCATTAAAATGCTGTCTGTGTGTCTTTTTCTTAAAGATTAGTTACCATGGTGTAGACTAAACAATTCAACACTAACAAATGATTTTATTGCAGGAGCATCCGAATTAACTACTGTGGTATTATAACTAAACAAATCAACGCTATATACAACAAGCTTTGTAAAGTCATTAACAAACTTAAATAAAACCATTAAAATGCTGTCTGTGTGTCTTTTTCATTTCATTTCAGGAGCACATGACCTTTGAAAACAGGTCAAATGTTTTACACGCTGCGCTTTGCACAAACCTAATATTTAGGGAAATATTACAGTTGTGCTCTATGTAAAACTTGCTGTAATTAAGTTGCATCACGTGATGAAATAAACTTTAAAAAACACGTAGCCAGTGACTGGTCTTTTAAACACGCTAATGACTTTTTTTTTTCAGGAATTCTTTTTTTTGTGGAGTGGGAAGGGGCTGCATATGTTCCCATACCTATATTGTATATTATGAGGTAATATTGACTGGATGAACTTATGTAACGGCATTGTAACGCTGCTAAAAAAAACAATAAACCAAAAAAAAAAAACGCGGCTGTCAGTGTGTTTATATTAAAAATATACTAACTCAAAAGACAATTTTAGGAAGTTAAAAATTTCAGCCAGCAACAGACTGCACTCATCTTCATTGGATGCCGTCACATCTTAGACTGTGCCAGTATCACATCTCAGGGAAAGCAGCAGTTTGGATAAAAAGACCAGTGATTTAACTTTCCATTAGTAATCAGACTGTCTTGCAGTTCCCTGAGTTCAATTAGATCATGACCAAGTACTAAGGCAGTGTGCCAAGCAGTTCAGAGGATGTATATCCTCAGTGAGCCAAAGCATGGTAAAATGGGTAAGTATGACGTTACATATTCCAGACTTGCAGAACACATGAAATCAAAATATACTTGTGTTCACTCCACATTATGATGATTGTTTGTTTTGCTCCAAATTAAAGGTGACTAGATGTCAAACAAGGAGAAACCATTTGTCTGTGATGCTCCAAATTAAACTGACCAGATGTCACACAAAGAGAAACCATTTGTCTGTGATGCTCCAAATCAAACTGACCAGATGTCACACAAAGAGAAACCATCTGTCTGTGATGCTCAAAATTATAGGTGACCAGATGTCACACAAGGAGAAACCATTAATCTGTTTCTAATGCTCCAAATTAAAGGTTACAAGATGTCACACAAGGACAAACCATTTGCCTGTAATACTCCAAATTAAAGGTGACTAGATGTCACACAAGGAGGAACCATTTGTCTGTAATGCTCCAAATTAAAGGTGACTAGATGTCACACAAAGAGGAACCATTTGTCTGTGATGCTCCAAATTAAAGGTGACTAGATGTCATACAAGGAGAAACCATTTGTCTGTAATGTTCCAAATTAAAGGTGACCAGATGTCACACAAGGAGAAACCATTTGTCTGTGATGCTCCAAATTAAAGGTGACTAGATGTCACACAAGGAGGAACCATTTGTCTGTGATGCTCCAAATTAAAGGTGACTAGATGTCACACAAGGAGGAACCATTTGTCTGTAATGTTCCAAATTAAAGGTGACCAGATGTCACACAAGGAGAAACCATTTGTCTGTGATGCTCCAAATTAAAGGTGACTAGATGTCACACAAGGAGAAACCATTTGTCTGTGATGCTCAAAATTAAAGGTGACTAGATGTCACACAAGGAGGAACCATTTGTCTGTGATGCTCCAAATTAAAGGTGACTAGATGTCACACAAGGAGAAACCATTTGTCTATGATGCTCCAAATTAAAGGTGACCAGATGTCACAAAAGGAGAAACCATTTGTCTGTGATGCTCCAAATTAAACTGACCAGATGTCACACGAAGAGAAACCATTTGTCTGTGATGCTCCAAATTAAACTGACCAGATGTCACACGAAGAGAAACCATTTGTCTGTGATGCTCCAAATTAAACTGACCAGATGTCACACAAAGAGGAACCATTTGTCTGTGATGCTCCAAATTATAGGTGACCAGATGTCACACAAGGAGAAACCATTTGCCTGTAATACTCTAGATTAAAGGTGACTAGATGTCACACAAGAAAGAAACAATTCTCTGTAATGCTCCAAATTAAACTGACCAGATGTCACACAAGGAGGAACCATTTGTATGTAATGCTCCAAATTAAACTGACCAGATGTCACACAAGGAGAAACCATTTGTATGTAATGCTCCAAATTAAAGGTGACTAGATGTCACACAAGAAAGAAACAATTCTCTGTAATGCTCCAAATTAAATTGACCAGATGTCACACAAGGAGAAACCATTTGTCTGTGATGCTCCAAATTAAAGGGACTAGATGTCACACAAGAACGAAACAATTCTCTGTAATGCTCCAAATTAAACTGACCAGATGTCACACAAGGAGAAGCCATTTGTCTGTAATGCTCCAAATTAAACTGACCAGATGTAAAACAAGGAGAAACAATTTGTCTGTGATGCTCCAAATTAAAGGTGACCAGATGTCACACAAGGCACAAACAATTCTCTGTAATGCTTCAAATTAAACTGACCAGATGCAAAACAAGGAAAAACAATTTGTCTGTGATGCTCCAAATTAAAGGTGACCAGATGTCACACAAGGAGAAACCATTTGTCTGTGATGCTCCAAATTAAACTGACCAGATGTAAAACAAGGAGAAACAATTTGTCTGTGATGCTCCAAATTAAAGGTGACCAGATGTCACACAAGGCACAAACAATTCTCTGTAATACTTCAAATTAAACTGACCAGATGCAAAACAAGGAAAAACAATTTGTCTGTGATGCTCCAAATTAAAGGTGACCAGATGTCACACAAGGAGAAACCATTTGTCGGTGATGCTCCAAATTAAACTGACCAGATGTAAAAAGAGGAGAAACAATTTGTCTGTGATGCTCCAAATTAAAGGTGACCAGATGTCACACAAGGCACAAACAATTCTCTGTAATACTTCAAATTAAACTGACCAGATGCAAAACAAGGAAAAACAATTTGTCTGTGATGCTCCAAATTAAAGGTGACTAGATGTGACATAAAGAGGAACCATTTGTCTGTGATGCTCCAAATTAAAGGTGGCTAGATGTCACACAAGGCACAAACAATTCGCTGTTATGCTCCAAATTAAACTGACCAGATGTCACACAACGAGAAACCATTTGTCGGTGATGCTCCAAATTAAAGGTGACTAGATGTCACACAAGGCACAAACGATCACTGTTATGCTCCAAATTAAAGGTTCCTAGATGTCCCAACAAGGAGAAACAATTTGTCTGTAATGCTCCAAATTTAACTGACCAGATGTCACACGAGGAGAGACCATTTGTCTGTAATGCTCCAAATTAAAGGTGACTAGATGTCACACAAGGAAAAACCATTTGTCTGTGATGCCCCAAATTAAACTGACGAGATGTCACACGAGGAGGAGCCATTTGTCTGTAATGCTGCAAATTAAAAGTGACTAGATGTCACAAAAGGAGAAACCATTTGTCTGTGATGCTCCAAATTAAACTGACGAGATGTCACACAAGGTGGAACCATTTGTCTGTGATGCTCCAAATTAAAGGTGTCTAGATGTCACACAAGGAGAAACCATTTGTCTGTGATGCTCCAAATTAAAGGGACTAGATGTCACACAAGAAAGAAACAATTCTCTGTAATGCTCCAAATTAAACTGACCAGATGTCACACAAGGAGAAGCCATTTGTCTGTAATGCTCCAAATTAAACTGACCAGATGTAAAACAAGGAGAAACCATTTGTCTGTGATGCTCCAAATTAAAGGTGACCAGATGTCACACAAGGCACAAACAATTCTCTGTAATGCTTCAAATTAAACTGACCAGATGCAAAACAAGGAAAAACAATTTGTCTGTGATGCTCCAAATTAAAGGTGACCAGATGTCACATAAGGAGAAACCATTTGTCTGTGATGCTCCAAATTAAACTGACCAGATGTAAAACAAGGAGAAACAATTTGTCTGTGATGCTCCAAATTAAAGGTGATCAGATGTCACACAAGGCACAAACAATTCTCTGTAATGCTTCAAATTAAACTGACCAGATGCAAAACAAGGAAAAACAATTTGTCTGTGATGCTCCAAATTAAAGGTGACCAGATGTCACACAAAGAGGAACCATTTGTCTGTGATGCTCCAAATTAAAGGTGACCAGATGTCACACAAGGAGAAACCATTTGCCTGTAATACTCTAGATTAAAGGTGACTAGATGTCACACAAGAAAGAAACAATTCTCTGTAATGCTCCAAATTAAACTGACCAGATGTCACACAAGGAGGAACCATTTGTATGTAATGCTCCAAATTAAACTGACCAGATGTCACACAAGGAGAAACCATTTGTATGTAATGCTCCAAATTAAAGGTGACTAGATGTCACACAAGAAAGAAACAATTCTCTGTAATGCTCCAAATTAAATTGACCAGATGTCACACAAGGAGAAACCATTTGTCTGTGATGCTCCAAATTAAAGGGACTAGATGTCACACAAGAACGAAACAATTCTCTGTAATGCTCCAAATTAAACTGACCAGATGTCACACAAGGAGAAGCCATTTGTCTGTAATGCTCCAAATTAAACTGACCAGATGTAAAACAAGGAGAAACAATTTGTCTGTGATGCTCCAAATTAAAGGTGACCAGATGTCACACAAGGCACAAACAATTCTCTGTAATGCTTCAAATTAAACTGACCAGATGCAAAACAAGGAAAAACAATTTGTCTGTGATGCTCCAAATTAAAGGTGACCAGATGTCACACAAGGAGAAACCATTTGTCTGTGATGCTCCAAATTAAACTGACCAGATGTAAAACAAGGAGAAACAATTTGTCTGTGATGCTCCAAATTAAAGGTGACCAGATGTCACACAAGGCACAAACAATTCTCTGTAATACTTCAAATTAAACTGACCAGATGCAAAACAAGGAAAAACAATTTGTCTGTGATGCTCCAAATTAAAGGTGACTAGATGTGACATAAAGAGGAACCATTTGTCTGTGATGCTCCAAATTAAAGGTGGCTAGATGTCACACAAGGCACAAACAATTCGCTGTTATGCTCCAAATTAAACTGACCAGATGTCACACAACGAGAAACCATTTGTCGGTGATGCTCCAAATTAAAGGTGACTAGATGTCACACAAGGCACAAACGATCACTGTTATGCTCCAAATTAAAGGTTCCTAGATGTCCCAACAAGGAGAAACAATTTGTCTGTAATGCTCCAAATTTAACTGACCAGATGTCACACGAGGAGAGACCATTTGTCTGTAATGCTCCAAATTAAAGGTGACTAGATGTCACACAAGGAAAAACCATTTGTCTGTGATGCCCCAAATTAAACTGACGAGATGTCACACGAGGAGGAGCCATTTGTCTGTAATGCTGCAAATTAAAAGTGACTAGATGTCACAAAAGGAGAAACCATTTGTCTGTGATGCTCCAAATTAAACTGACGAGATGTCACACAAGGTGGAACCATTTGTCTGTGATGCTCCAAATTAAAGGTGTCTAGATGTCACACAAGGAGAAACCATTTGTCTGTGATGCTCCAAATTAAAGGGACTAGATGTCACACAAGAAAGAAACAATTCTCTGTAATGCTCCAAATTAAACTGACCAGATGTCACACAAGGAGAAGCCATTTGTCTGTAATGCTCCAAATTAAACTGACCAGATGTAAAACAAGGAGAAACCATTTGTCTGTGATGCTCCAAATTAAAGGTGACCAGATGTCACACAAGGCACAAACAATTCTCTGTAATGCTTCAAATTAAACTGACCAGATGCAAAACAAGGAAAAACAATTTGTCTGTGATGCTCCAAATTAAAGGTGACCAGATGTCACATAAGGAGAAACCATTTGTCTGTGATGCTCCAAATTAAACTGACCAGATGTAAAACAAGGAGAAACAATTTGTCTGTGATGCTCCAAATTAAAGGTGATCAGATGTCACACAAGGCACAAACAATTCTCTGTAATGCTTCAAATTAAACTGACCAGATGCAAAACAAGGAAAAACAATTTGTCTGTGATGCTCCAAATTAAAGGTGACCAGATGTCACACAAAGAGGAACCATTTGTCTGTGATGCTCCAAATTAAAGGTGACCAGATGTCACACAAGGAGAAACCATTTGCCTGTAATACTCTAGATTAAAGGTGACTAGATGTCACACAAGAAAGAAACAATTCTCTGTAATGCTCCAAATTAAACTGACCAGATGTCACACAAGGAGGAACCATTTGTATGTAATGCTCCAAATTAAACTGACCAGATGTCACACAAGGAGAAACCATTTGTATGTAATGCTCCAAATTAAAGGTGACTAGATGTCACACAAGAAAGAAACAATTCTCTGTAATGCTCCAAATTAAATTGACCAGATGTCACACAAGGAGAAACCATTTGTCTGTGATGCTCCAAATTAAAGGGACTAGATGTCACACAAGAACGAAACAATTCTCTGTAATGCTCCAAATTAAACTGACCAGATGTCACACAAGGAGAAGCCATTTGTCTGTAATGCTCCAAATTAAACTGACCAGATGTAAAACAAGGAGAAACAATTTGTCTGTGATGCTCCAAATTAAAGGTGACCAGATGTCACACAAGGCACAAACAATTCTCTGTAATGCTTCAAATTAAACTGACCAGATGCAAAACAAGGAAAAACAATTTGTCTGTGATGCTCCAAATTAAAGGTGACCAGATGTCACACAAGGAGAAACCATTTGTCTGTGATGCTCCAAATTAAACTGACCAGATGTAAAACAAGGAGAAACAATTTGTCTGTGATGCTCCAAATTAAAGGTGACCAGATGTCACACAAGGCACAAACAATTCTCTGTAATACTTCAAATTAAACTGACCAGATGCAAAACAAGGAAAAACAATTTGTCTGTGATGCTCCAAATTAAAGGTGACCAGATGTCACACAAGGAGAAACCATTTGTCTGTGATGCTCCAAATTAAACTGACCAGATGTAAAAAGAGGAGAAACAATTTGTCTGTGATGCTCCAAATTAAAGGTGACCAGATGTCACACAAGGCACAAACAATTCTCTGTAATACTTCAAATTAAACTGACCAGATGCAAAACAAGGAAAAACAATTTGTCTGTGATGCTCCAAATTAAAGGTGACTAGATGTGACATAAAGAGGAACCATTTGTCTGTGATGCTCCAAATTAAAGGTGGCTAGATGTCACACAAGGCACAAACAATTCGCTGTTATGCTCCAAATTAAACTGACCAGATGTCACACAACGAGAAACCATTTGTCGGTGATGCTCCAAATTAAAGGTGACTAGATGTCACACAAGGCACAAACGATCACTGTTATGCTCCAAATTAAAGGTTCCTAGATGTCCCAACAAGGAGAAACAATTTGTCTGTAATGCTCCAAATTTAACTGACCAGATGTCACACGAGGAGAGACCATTTGTCTGTAATGCTCCAAATTAAAGGTGACTAGATGTCACACAAGGAAAAACCATTTGTCTGTGATGCCCCAAATTAAACTGACGAGATGTCACACGAGGAGGAGCCATTTGTCTGTAATGCTGCAAATTAAAAGTGACTAGATGTCACAAAAGGAGAAACCATTTGTCTGTGATGCTCCAAATTAAACTGACGAGATGTCACACAAGGTGGAACCATTTGTCTGTGATGCTCCAAATTAAAGGTGTCTAGATGTCACACAAGGAGAAACCATTTGTCTGTGATGCTCCAAATTAAAGGGACTAGATGTCACACAAGAAAGAAACAATTCTCTGTAATGCTCCAAATTAAACTGACCAGATGTCACACAAGGAGAAGCCATTTGTCTGTAATGCTCCAAATTAAACTGACCAGATGTAAAACAAGGAGAAACCATTTGTCTGTGATGCTCCAAATTAAAGGTGACCAGATGTCACACAAGGCACAAACAATTCTCTGTAATGCTTCAAATTAAACTGACCAGATGCAAAACAAGGAAAAACAATTTGTCTGTGATGCTCCAAATTAAAGGTGACCAGATGTCACATAAGGAGAAACCATTTGTCTGTGATGCTCCAAATTAAACTGACCAGATGTAAAACAAGGAGAAACAATTTGTCTGTGATGCTCCAAATTAAAGGTGATCAGATGTCACACAAGGCACAAACAATTCTCTGTAATGCTTCAAATTAAACTGACCAGATGCAAAACAAGGAAAAACAATTTGTCTGTGATGCTCCAAATTAAAGGTGACCAGATGTCACACAAAGAGGAACCATTTGTCTGTGATGCTCCAAATTAAAGGTGGCTAGATGTCACACAAGGCACAAACAATTCGCTGTTATGCTCCAAATTAAACTGACCAGATGTCACACAACGAGAAACCATTTGTCGGTGATGCTCCAAATTAAAGGTGACTAGATGTCACACAAGGAGGAACCATTTGTCTGTGATGCTCCAAATTAAACTGACCAGATGTCACACAAGGAGAAACCATTAATTTTGTCAGTGATGCTCCAAATTAAAGGTCACTAGATGTCACACAAGCAGAAACCATTTGCCTCAGTGATGCTCCAAATTAAAGGTGACTAGATGTCACACAAGGAGAAACAATAATTGTCCGTGATGCTCCAAATTAAAGGTGACCAGATGTCACACAAGGCACAAACAATTCTCTGTAATGCTCCAAATTAAACTGACCAGATGTAAAACAAGGAGAAACAATTTGTCTGTGATGCTCCAAATTAAAGGTGACTAGATGTCACACAAGGAGGAACCATTTGTCTGTGATGCTCCAAATTAAAGGTGGCTAGATGTCACACAAGGCACAAACAATTCTCTGTTATGCTCCAAATTAAACTGACCAGATGTCAAACAAGGATAAACCATTTGTCTGTGATGCTCCAAATTAAACTGACCAGATGTCACACAAAAAGAAACCATTTGTCAGTGATGCTCTAAATTAAAGGTGACGTAGATGTCACAGAAGGAGAAACCATTTGTCTGTGATGCTCCAAATTAAAGGTCACTAGATGTCACACAAGGAGAAACCCTTTGCCTGTAATATTCCAAATTAAAGGTGACTAGATGTCACACAAGGCATAAACAATTCTCTGTTATACTCCAAATTAAACTGACGAGATGTCACACAAGGAGAAACCATTTGTCTGTGATGCTCCAAATTAAACTGACGAGATGTCACACAAGGAGGAAGTATTTGTCTGTGATGCTCCAAATTAAAGGTGACTAGATGTCACACAATGCACAAACAATTCTCTGTTATACTCCAAATTAAACTGACAAGATGTCACACAAGGAGAAACCATTTGTCTGTGACGCTCCAAATTAAAGGCGACTAGATGTCACACAAGGAGAAACCATTTGTCTGTGATGCTCCAAATTAAACTGACCAGATGTCACACGAGGAGGAACCATTTGTCTGTAATGCTCCAAATTAAAGGTGACAAGATGTCACAAAAGGAGAAACCATTTGTCTGTGATGCTCCAAATTAAAGGTGACAAGATGTCACACAAGGCAAACAATTCTCTGTTATGCTCCAAATTAAACTGATGAGATGCCACACAAGGAGAAACCATTTGCCTGTGATGCTCCAAATTAAACTGACCAGATGTCACACGAGGAGGAACCATTTGTCTGTAATGCTCCAAATTAAAGGTGACTAGATGTCACACAAGAAAGAAACAATTCTCTGTAGTGCTCCAAATTAAACTGACCAGATGTCAGACCAGGAGAAACCATATGATTTGTCTCTAATTCTCCAAATTAAAGGTGACTAGATGTCACACAATGTGTCAGCATTTGTCTGTCATAGTCCAAATTAAACTGACCAGGTGTCGCACAAGGTGGAACCATTTGTCTGTAATGCTCCAAATTAAACTGACCAGATGTCACACAAGGAGAAACCATTTGTCTGTGATGCTCCAAATTAAACTGACCAGATGTCACACGAGGAGGAACCATTTGTCTGTAATGGTCCAAATTAAAGGTGACTAGATGTCACACAAGAAAGAAACAATTCTCTGTAATGCTCCAAATTAAACTGACCAGATGTCACACAAGGAGAAACCATTAATCACTAATTCTCCAAATTAAAGGTGACTAGATGTCACACGTACAAGGTGGAAACAATTCTCTGTAATGCTCCAAATTAAAGTGATCAGATGACACATAAGCAGAAACCATTTGTCTCTAATTCTCCAAATTAAAGGTGACTAGATGTCACACAATGTGTCACTATCTGTCTGTCATTGTCCAAATTAAACTGACCAGATGTCACACATTAGGTGGAACCATTTGTCTGCTATGCTCCAAAACAAACTGACTAGATGTCACACAAGGAGGAACTATTTGTCTCTAATTCTCCAAATTAAAGGTGACTAGATGTCACACAATGTGTCACCATTTGTCTGTCATAGTCCAAATTAAACTGACCAGGTGTCGCACAAGGAGAAACCAATTGTCTGTAATGCTCCAAATTAAACTGACCAAACATCACACCAGGAGAAACCATTTGTCACTAATTCTCCAAATTAAGGGTGACTAGCTGTCACACAAGGCAAAACCGTTTGTTTGTAGTGCTCAATATTATATTGACCAGATGTCACACATTAGGTGGAACCACTTGTCTGTAATGCTCCAAATTAAACTGACTAGATGTCATACAAGACAGAAACAATTGTCTGTAATGCGCCAAATTAAAAGTGACTACACGTCGCACAAGGAGAAACCAATTGTCTGTAATGCTCCAAATTAAAATGACCATATGTCAGACCAGGAGAAACCATTTGTCTCTAATTCTCCAAATTAAAGGTGACTAGATGTCACACAATGTGTCACCATTTGTCTGTCAATTCCACTGCTTTGTTGCAATTGCTTTTTATTTTACAGTGCTACATGTGGTCCCATAAGGATCTGAATGACTTAGAAATGGACCAGCTTGAATTGGAAATTATGAGGTGAGCATGACTTTGATTCACTTGGTTTCATGAGGTTATGAGCAAATGTTTAAGTAACCATAAATTTTGTATTAATGACAGGTTGGGAATTGTTTGTGTTGCAGTCTCTCCTATGCTCCTCCCAGTGGTTGCGTGACAACCACTTATAATGGCTGCACGCTTACCATATTAATTTTGTACATGGTTCACACCTATTTCGGCATTTCCTGCTTGACATTGACTGTCACGTCTGCTAAAGTGAGTGATTTGAACAACGTACCATTGGTGTCACAAGTGCCATGAATCATCCACACGAAATCTGCATACCTGAAAGGAAAGAACATTAACAACGCACGAAAAATGTAATGAGTAAAAAGTAAATTAATGTCAATCCAATTTTTTCCCTTTTCTCACAAAAATTAAAATTCTGACAATTCCACTGCTTTTTTGAGTTGCTTTTAATTTTACAGTGCCAGCATTCCATCAGGATCTGAATGACTTCTCACAAATGGGACCAGCTGGGAAATTATATGGTGAGTATGTCAGACTTTGATTCACTTGGTTTCACAAGGTTATAAGCAAATGTTTAACTGTTAAAGAATAAAAATAACTGCATGCCTAATAGCTGCAGTCGTGATCTCCTATGCAGCCACTACAACAACACGGAAATGCTCCTCTGAGCATTGCATGACTGCTTAAGAGACTACCATATTTTGGTTCTCACATTTTCTTATGTTCTATTTCAGCATTTCCTGCTTGACATTGATTGTGAAGTCTGCTAAATGAACATCATTGGTTTCATGAGTGTTATCTTACACACAGAATCTGCATGCCTGAAAGGAAAGAACAGTATCAACAAGGTATGTAAAGTTCCATGAGTATATAATTTTAAAGTTAATACCTATCCAGAATTTGTTTTACTGGACAATCAGTATAACTCTAACAAAAAATAAAATCTGATCAGTTGAATCAAGCATTTAAGTCATATCATCTTCCGTTCCAATTAAAGTCTAAGAGAGTTTTTAATCACATACATTACTTGCAAAAAAGTTTGGACAATTTTAAGTTTGGACAAAAATAGTGTGTGAAAATAAAACTGTCCAAATTTTTAAAGCATCCAAAATTTTAAGCATCTGAAATTTTTACAGTACAGTATAAAACTTTAATGTACTTTCTTGACTTTTCGTGGGTGACACTATCACATATTCAAGGCCAATATACACGATAAAGGTAGAATTCAGATTAGGCTTTGCTCAGATATCGTTCTTTTTATTACTGAAAGGAAAAGTTTGTTTTCTTTTTGGAAAGACAAAAACAGATGAATTCCAATTGGCAGTTCAATGCTACTTCAATCTTTGATCCAAGCCCAGTTTTATTAATAATAACTGCATTGCCAGTACCAGTGGTGCTGGTCCTCTTCTGCTTCATCATCAATCAACACAATTGAAAGGTCCTCTTTAATGTCACTAGCGTGTGGTTATTCTTCATCTGTAGGTGTCAGTGACTGAGGTGATTGATCAAGAAGCTCATAGTTCTTTTGATTAGCTCTTTGAGAAGAAGATGACGTCAAGAAGAAACCGCTTGCTGTCGTCAGTTTTAAATGTAGCTTGGAGGACTATCTCAAGCCCTTTACAATTGGAGAAGGCCTATACTTTTCATCCTCAACTGTTGCATCGATACTTCCGAACTCTAGTTGAGACACTGCTTGAGACGTAAGCTTGATTTAAATTGTGTTATTTTCTCGTAGGTGTATGTGTAAAACCTTGAGGGTGCAGTAAAACTATGATTTTTACAGATTTTACTTCAGTCTAATTCATGTTTTGTAGACGTAAATTTACTTTAGGCATGTTTCATCAAATTGTCCAAAATTTGTCTGAAATGAGAGAAAGTGTCCAAAAGTCGGAAATAAAATGTCTGAATTTTTAACGTCCAAATTTTTTTGCAAGTAGTGTATTACTTTGGACTAAATTTATTTAGCAGTGACTGTTTTATTCTGTTTTACAAGTAATGTAAAATAACTCAACCAATAACATATTCCATGTGGACTCAATTTTTTCAAAAGATTTGAAATCCTGACAATTCCATTGCTTTTTTACATTGCTTTCTATTTTACAGTTCTGGGGTTCCTTTAATTTAGGATCTGAATGACTCCTGGGAAATTATGAGGTGAGTACATGACTTTGATTTATTTGGTTTCGTGAGGTTCTGGGCAAATGTTTAATTTAATTACATAATAACAGTAACTGTTCGTTCTGCAATTAATGTCAGGGGGGCGCAGGGGTCAGGGGGAGGACTTAGCTGACACAAATTTCAGACTACCCTTTTAAATGTAGAAGAAATGTGACAATTAGGCACTATTAAGACATAAATTTCATTGTTTTCTTTTTTTGACTTTTTATTGATGACTGAAATTGAAATTTGAAAATTCCGTCGCTTTTTTAAATAATTTTTGCTTACTGTTTTACAGTCCCTCAGGCTATCAGGAAATACAAATAATTTCTCCCAATTTGAACTGCAAGAAATATATAGAGACTAGTGAGAAGAAAATGTATGTTGATATTGGGGCTTACTGGTTGTTACTGGTTGTTTCTGATTGGTGCCTTTATAGTTTGAAGCTCTAAAGGACCATGAATCCAGCCAAGCATCTGTGTGCAAATCCAGCCAGGATGGAGGACAGAGGGGCTTCAACAGGATATCAACTTAAGACCTATTTAATGATTAAGATATTTTAGACTGTAACTATAGTAACAGGTGCAGTAGTTCAGTGACTGAAGCCAGATTTGAGATGAGGAAGTCTGCTTCAAGTCTGTCATTCTGTGATCATGAGACAAGGAACTTTTGCTCCATACAGCCTCCCTTCTCAGGCAGGCTCAGGGTATAGATGGGTGTGTTACTGGCAAACTGCCAAGGGAAACAAACAAAATGCTGGGGCATTCTTGCAATGAACTAGAATCCCATCAAAGGAGAAGTAGAAATGCTTATCGTTTTTTTCTGTTGTGTGTGCCTTGCAACAAAAAAGAAAAGAAATGCCCATATTTGCTTTATACAGCAGAGACCTGAGAGATAATTGCTTGCCTTGTGTCTCACTGGGTTCCATGCAATACAAAAATGGATCAGTTATCCTGTGCCTTTAGCTTGTTTTGAAATTTTTAGCTACTTTGTACAAAAAAAAGCACTAAAAGAATCATAGGCAAAATTTTACAGTAACTGTAGTATTCAATTCACTCAAGCATACATTTGCCTGTTGCTCAAGGAAGTGTGTTCATGGACTTAATATGGACATGAGGTCATGTAATAATAATTTTACTGCCCTTTTTTGCCCCTGTCCTATCCCCATTATCAGGATTCCCATTCACGTTCCCATTCCCATTCATTCCCATAATTATTAAATATAAAAAACCCTTTCAAGCACCCCATACCATGAATTATGGCATTTTCTTGAGCTCAGGTTCTAAGTATGTTTTTGAGTTTTTTGAACTAGTTCAATTAAGGTTTAAATCTTCAATGCATTAATTAATTGGGCTTACAAAGTCACTCTGCAAGTTGAAGGTCAGTTAAAGTCTGTTCCATTCTTGTAGATCAGGTGTCTAGTGGCTCACCACGACAAGCGATGTCTTTTGGTTTTTTGCAGCATGATCCCAGGTAGAAATCCTGCACAGGATCCTAAAGAATTTTTGATAATCCTGTAGGATCCTAAGTATACAATGACACAGGATCCTATCCAGGATCCTGAATGCCAATAATTTTAAATCATGTTTTCTAGGATCCTATTCAAGATCCTGTAAAATCTTTCAGTGTCCTGCACAAGATCTTATATAGGATCTTAGTAAAAAGATCCTATAGGATCTTAATTTAGGATTCCAAGAAGAATCCTATAGGATCCTAACAGGATCTTGTTGGGTACCGTAGGATTTGAAAAGTAGGATCTTATCAGGATCCCACAAAGATCCTGTTGGGTCCTGTTTTAAGGTCCTGTGAAATATATACCTCTACCAGGGATGAAGTGATCAAATATGAGCATTATTACTCTTCCTGGATGGGAGGTTAGTTTATTGTAGGATCTACCCACAGCATTTTTTCAGGTTTCCCTTGCAGTTTGACACTAGTATTTAAATAACTGGTCATTATTTAATAAACACCGGGGAGTAGAGATATAATGTGGAGTTTAAGTTTCTTCTCCATTTAAAGTCACCGCAATCAAAAAATAAAGATCAAATGCCAAATAAGACTTGAAGTGATGACTTCAGTTCTGCAAAAGTCTTTAAACACTGAACCACCACCTTTAAGTTTGAAACGTGTAACAATGGGTAACAAAAGTCTAAGAACACTTGCTGATGATTGGTTTGTATTTAGTGTCTCCAGGCATAAAACCAAACAATATTGGCATCAAGATAAAACTTGTAAACAACTTTTCTTTGACAAGTGTCCTAAAAGGACTTTTGTCTTCCATTACGGCAGCTCTTTGATTAGGTGAAATGCAAAGTAAAGTCTACAGAAAAGCTTTGATATTACGTTGAACTTGGAACAGCTTAACTCTTTCTTACTAATGCTTGCAAAGATAACATATAACACAACAAGGTAGAAGCATTTAATATAACCTGCTAATGCATGAAGAGTTAATCAGACGTTCCAAGTACTTCTTAAGAGACACTGAGTAGATGGTCCAGTGAGAAGGCTAAGGATCGTTATGTAACAGATAATTTTGAGTCCTTCATTCTTTCAGTTTCCAGAGCCTTAGGAATTTAGTCGACCGAGCCCAGCAGGTCAAAGGAATACGATCCACAGGGCTGGGATTTTTCCTCACTTAATACCATAACAAGCATGGTGGGGTTTTTTCATCCTGTGGATGCTTGTTTCGTGTTCCTTTAAGGAATGTTTGTTTTAGTAAGCTTACTTTCTATGAATGTATGTAAATTTTTCATGAACCAGAATAAATCAACTGTGCATCCTCCTTTAACTTGTAAATAATGGTTGACTTATTTTTTATATAATTAAAGGTAGCATTTTGGCTGTGTTGTTTTTTGTCCACAACTTTCTAAGTCTTAAGTCAGTAAAGTATGATCATCCGGGTGTGTGTTAAGTCCTAAGAAAGACTTTTTGTGGTGACATTGACTGAGGTTTTGACAACCTGAGTGATGACGATGACTTCTGCTCAGTTTGTCAAAATGTCAGTCAATGTCATCACAAACAGTCCTTCTCAGGACTTTCACCAAACATACTTTACCGACTTACGACATGACTCCTGGGTACAAACCATTTACAGTGCCAGAAGCCTTGTTTGTAACGTCTAGTTCTTTCTCTTGACTGGGGGACTATAGAAATAGCTTAAGTACACCTCCATATAAGTAGAAGGGGTTAACTATACCTCTAAGAGTACCGATTAAAGTGATGGTTGGAGGTTATTTTCCTTTGGAATTGCAAATTTTCAGCACATTGGACTTGTTTTTAGGTGCATAACAAGGCTGTTAAGTTTTTGTCAAAAAAACCTTAGAACTTGTCTGTAGTCATTTTTGGAGACCCTGTAACCTGCTTGAAGGCAGTTTGTCGGTGTTTTCATTGCAGAAAAATCTGAAAAACACAAAGTTCACCAGTTTCATCTTGGATGCGCGCAAAAATCAGTCTGGGGTGATTGACAAAGAGAGGGGGAGGGGTGGGGGCTACCCTTGCCCCCTCCCCCTCGCTTTGTCACTCGCCCCAAACCTATTTTCATGCACGTCCAAGATGGAGGTGACGCGAACTCCTCGTTTTGCAGGGGTTTTCCGCGATAAAAACACCCACAAACCGCCTGCAAGCAGGCTAGAGACCCAGGGGGTGAATACTTGGGGTAGGTGAAAGCCAAAAAATGGCCTATTAAAGTCATCATGAGCTGGTATCAAATAAAACTGTTTTATGTTGAAGTACCCCTCCTACACACACACACTCAAACACCCCTCAGAAGAACTGACGTTTGGGTAGAAGAAATTGGGAAACATTTTCACCCTGCCCTAAACAAAACTCCCCACCTCCCAATTGCTTTTTCTCCATTGACCACACGAAGCCACTGTAGACCACTATAGACCTTCCCTGTGTCTGCAAAAATGATCAAATGCTCCTGAAATTTAAGGGAACTTCTGAACACCCCTCAGAAGAACTGACGTTTGGGTAGAAGAAATTGGGAAACATTTTCACCCTGCCCTAAACACCACTCCCCACCTCCCAATTGCTTTTTCTCCATTGGCCACACGAAGCCACTGTAGACCACTATAGACCTTCCCTGTGTCTGCAAAAATGATCAAATGCTCCTGAAATTTAAGGGAACTTCTTTCTTATTTTGGGGATTTGAACAAGTTTGTTGCAATTTGTTTTATTCTGGAGGATCATCATGTAGGTGGCTCCCTATAGTTTTATGACCACGCGCGCGCTGATGGTGCCAGCTGTAGTAATCTGCACGCGTTCACATAAAATCGTAGGTTTTTCCTGATATTTTATGACATAAGCATAGCCAAAAAAGCAAAGAAAACAGTAAATTTTCTCGCGTTTCCTTTGGGAATTTTTTAAAATTTTGCACATTTTGAGATATTAACGCTACCTTTCACATATTGTGTTTTGGAAAAATTCTGTCGGAGCAATTCAGTTTAATGATTAAAAATAAGAAATCATGTGATATCGGTGAATCCATCTGAATGACCCCACATTTTTTCCCCCGCAAAATGTTAATCAAAATCATTTTCACAAAAAAGGAAAGTTTAAAAAAATTTCACCGAGGGAAAATCGAAATATTTAAGAAAAACGGCAAATTAATGGCAAATATCTGTCATTCTTTAGATGCTTTGTTGCCATGACAACGGCCTATGCCTAAGAAGCAAAAACTGGAAAATAAGGGTAATTATGTTGGTAACCTTACTGGTAAAATGCAGGAACAAAAATTGCAAGACAACGGAACTAGGGCTTCTTTTTCAAGTCTTGCCAGTTCGTATAGTCACTTTCGTAGAAACTCATGGAGCCACCTTAAGCTCGATTTGAAATTTTTGAATTTTTTTGGTTTTCTTTTGCTTTTAAATCAGTCCTACAATATGGGAAGAATCGAGATATTGTGTGACAAATAAACAATTTCTTTTAAAAAAAGGAGCCTTTCACACTGTTCCAAGCTTAAGATTGTCCTTGTGTCTTAATTGCAGGCTTTTCAGTTAAGGTTGATTTCCACTGTTGCGTAAATTTTGGGTGGTGTAGCAGCTGTCGTAAGGTCTTCCACGATTGGTCCGCTAAACAATAGAATAAACAAAAGAAACAAAGAACGAGGCGTAAAAACAATAGAGCTGCTACATATAGCGGTCCAATGAAAATACAAGCTTTTGAGAGGTGCTACACGTGCGTACGGGCGTAAATTTAACTGGCTTTACGTGCGTTAATAAAATTAGAGACGATGTATGAACGGCTTACGTAAACGTAAAAAGTTGAAATTTTATTTACGCACGTAAAGCCAGTTAACTTTACGCTCGGAAGCACGTAAAATTTACGCAACAGTGGAAATCAACCTTTATTAAACCTGACTTTAAAACCGGTGAAATTAAAGGCACAAAATATCTGAAAATGTTTGCAAACGTCTAGCAATATGTCAGTGAATTCTGGAACAGCACTTAAAACAATTAATACAAATTACCTGAAATGGTGTAGTCTTTTACTCTCATCGTTTACTTCGTCTACTACCTCCCATTCGTATTTCTCCCGCGCAAAGTCTCCATTTTGATTTTTATGTCGAGTGGAATCTGGGAAGAGGGACGAGAAATTGCTCTCCAGTCCCCCGTCCCGCAAAGTTGGGGAGGGGGAGCTGGAAATTGAGATATTTGTTTTGCCTGAAAGTCTGGAATAGGGCATACATTTTGACATTTTGGCCTGAAAATGGGAAACATTTTAAAGGTCAGGTCTCAAATGGCCTTGGAAAAGGGAAAATTACAAATGATTTTGTCTTAGAGCATTTTAAAATGAAAAGAAGGTGAGTATCTCGTAACTCCCTCACAAGGGAAAAGTCACCACTTCTCTCCTACCTTCTCATCCCCCCACCCCGGCTTGGTCCAACAAAATGTCATTAAGTGCACGCACAGAATATAAACTTGATCCCCAAAAAAATCAAGACATGGACCTAAAGCAAAAGTGTTGATTGAAAAGAATAAAGCCTTGAAAATTATCTCATTTTTTAATGACCTTCTTATTGTTATTTTCCTCCAAAAAGAAAGAAAACTTGGCCTGTCAGGTGGGAAAGAAAACTTTTAATTTTTTTTTGCCAAAAAATATCCACACCCTCTCCCTGCTCCCCACCGTTAAAGAGCATTTAGGTTTGAACCTTGGATAATGGACATTTTGACAAATAACAGCTACTTAGTGTTCCTTAAGCCGTATACATACGGTACACTCTATTGAAAAAACGTTGTCATACGAAAAGTATAAACCCTTAACGATGAGACCTAATGGATTTATGGGTAGGTGTATAAATTTGCATATTTAAAGTAAAAGACTGTTCTCTTGCCACTGTTGTTGATTGCCGGCGAGTTGCACGTGGGAATGGAAGCAGTGCAAGCCTTTCTGAAAGTGGCCAAATTGACTGAATAAGGGCCAATTTGAGCGCTATACAGAAAAGTGCAGTGCAAGATTTGCAAAAAAGTTTGCATCCGTTCACGTATGGCGGGCCATCGCTGTCAAAAGTAGATATCATGATATCATGAATGATTAAAACAATTTTTTGCTTGAAAACTATTCAGAAATAAGGAAATACCATGTTGTTCCAGTACTGCATGAAAACAATCACTCACTGATTATGCAAATGCAGTTATTGAACGAACACTTCCCAGAAATTTCTTGGGTCTCACATTTTAGGGTTTATAGTTGTCCTACGACGTTTTTTTTAATCGAGAATATACAACCTATCAATGAAGCCAGTCTAGTACCCAGGCATTCTCCTCCCACTCACTCGACTCGACTTGGTGCAAAATGTCGTGAAATGTCGCACCAAGTCGTGTGAGCGAGAAGAGAATGCCTGGGTACTAGGCTGCAATGAAGCGAAAAAAAAACGTGCTGGGCCGAGGTTTGACCTAAATGGGAATGAACGTTGGTAAAGTCGCAACTGTCCTAAATGCTTGGACAGACAGGTCCAATTACACAGGAAAACCAAGATGAGAAACTAGCATTTACAAGTACAACTCCCATATAAAAGTGACAAGGACCCATGCTCGTTGTACTTTTTAAGGGCCAAAAATTCATGGTTTGGTTTTGCTCAGGATGTTTAAAAGTCTAAAATAACGTCCTCTAGATTTATTTTGGTACCTTTAAGGGCTTGATTCCCAGGAGGGGTACTCCCTTTAATGGGATTTACAGACCTGAAGGGGTTTCTTCGCTCTATACCTAATGGGCAGGGGGGAAATGTCATTTTATTATTTGAAAGGGTCGCAAAATCCGCAGGTGTTTCAATATGCAGGATGCATTCCCTTCTAGACTTGCTCCAAGTCCCTCGCTCTGATTATGGAAGGCGCACGCATGGTCCACGAATGTGAATCGAAATGAAAGAAGTCGCTTGTATTAGCTATACTTGACTGATTTGCATCACGCCCGACACACGCAATATTCAGCACACTTCAAGAAAATTATTGCGTGCTTTACACGAACGTACGTGTTCATCACTTATCTCGGCATGGTAATCATTGTTTCCGTCATTTATAAAAAAAATACGAGCGACTTGGAGCAAGTCTAGCTCCCCTCAAGTAAGCTACCAATGAATCTCATTGGCTGTTTTTACGCGTGTGCAAATTCTTCGTTTGTTATGTCACAAAGGAAAGTGTTTAGTCGCAAAACGAAAATCTGTCGCTTTAGACGTGTTTTTGCGAACAGAGAAAAGACCGCTGAATAAACTTGGATACGAAACACTTTGAGCTCTTTTAAAGAACAGAGAGAGAAGAAAAAGGAACTTAAAATGTACCTTGATCACTTCCTTCTTGTTTGAATAGAATTTACATTGGCCAAAATGGTTGAGAGATGAATAAAACAAACTTCAGTTGGTCTTTTAGCAAACGATAACTATCTTTGTTAATAACAATGTCTTGAGAAGCGTGGTAGATTTTCTTCAATGATTACTAATTGAAAAACAAATCCTTTATCAACCATGCAACCTGCGTACAACAATAACTAGTTGTTAGTTGTTTAAGGGCGCTTACACGGTTTTTCAAGTCTTCCTGTTCTAAAAAAGAAGGTTTTTGATGGTATTTACAGGTCATGAAAGTAAGATGATATGAAAGACAAGTCCTTTAAATATTGCATGCCATTATGATTAACGGTATCGTTGTCAAGTCTGGGACAAAAAAAAACAGAGGCTGCGTTCACAAAGCCCTCCTAAGACAAGATATGTCACGTGTACTACTGGAAAACAAAAGCCTGTTGTTAGGAAACTGAATGTAAAGCTTAGGATTCATCTTGACTTATGTACCAGTCAAACTGAGGCTTCAACACAAACTGAGGCTTCAACATCCCCCCCCCTGGGCAACCCCCCAGGCATTTGAACTTTTGAAGATTGGTTTGTCCAATTTCCTCTCCTCGGGGCAAAAAAGCCATTCAAATACGAGGGTTGTCCAATACACACCATCTGATACGATCGGAAAAAATTTAATTTCGATCCGTACAGATGGACAAGTAGGTTCGACCCGAGAAAAAGGGTTGTCGATCAGAGAAATGAATCTCATTAGTGGGACTTAGATATATTATTGATCATCTCTTGTGGTGAGGTGGTGTTTAGAGGTTGTCGATTGGTACGATCTGACGAATGGAGAACATCAGTCACGACTCGAGAAGAAGAGCGCTCGATCCGAGAAATGAATGTCATTAGTGGGACTTGGAAATAAAAAAGAGATCATCTCTTGTGGTTAGGTGGTGTATAGAGGTTGTCGATCCGTACGAATCGTACGAATGGAGAACATCAGTCACGACCCGAGAAAAAAAGCTGCCGATCCGTGAAATGCATCTCATTAGTGGGACTTAGAAATAAAAAAAGATCATCTCTTGTCGTTAGGTGGTGTATAGAGGTTGTCGATCCGTACGAATCGTTCGAGTGGAGGACATCAGTGACGACCCAAGAAAAAAGGCTGTCGATCCGTTAAATGAATCTCATTAGTGGGACTTAGAAAAAAAAAGATCATCTCTTGTGGTTAGGTGGTGCTTAGGGGTTGTCGATCCGTACGAATCGTTCGAATGGAGAACATTATTGACGACCCGAGAAAAAGTGTTGTCGATCCAAGAAACGAATCTCATTAGTGGGACTTAGAAAGAACAAAGGTCATCTGCTGTGGTTTAGCTAGGTCCATGGTGTTAAGGTTGTCGATCCGTTCGAATCGTACGAATGGAGAACATCATTTACGACCCGAGAAAAAGAGTTGTCGATCCGAGAAATGAATATCATTAGTGGGGCTGAGAAATCTACTGCTTTGCATATTTTGTGGCTGAGGTATTGTGCACAGTTTGTCGATCCGTTCGAATGGAGAATGGGATTTACGACCGGAGAAAAAGAGTTGTCGATCCGAGAAATGAATACCATTACTGGGGCTTAGAAATTTACTGCTTTGCATATTTTGTGGCTGAGGTATTGTTCACAGTTTGTCGATCCGTTCGAATCGTTCGAATGGAGAATGGCATTCACGACCCGAGAAAAAGAGTTGTCGATCCGAGAAATGAATATCATTAGTGGGGCTTAGAAATACTGCTTTGCATATTTTGTGGCTGAGGTATTGTGCACAGTTTGTCGATCCGTTCGAATCGTTCGGATGGAGAATGGCATTCACGACCCGAGAAAAATAGATGTCGATCCGAAAAATGAATCTCGTTAGTACAGAAGGACTTACGAATATTAAAGATCACTGATCTCGTGGGTCAAGGTCTCGGCTACTGCGTATTTCTTTTGGCAGTAGTTGTGGCTTGTGTATATGGGTTGTGATGATCATGTAAGACGCGGGGAAAGAGTTCACGGTTGATCAATAAAGTTGATTTTGTTTGCTTACGTTCGATGATATCAACAATTTGCGTAAGGGTGGGTTTAGGTTTTACGATTATGCAAGCGGTGGATATGAGCGTCACTTGGTTAGCCTTCAGCGAGGCGTTTCCATGGGCGCTGTAGTGGAATCATCCTCGCGTGCTGATAGCGGTTATATTGTTTAGTCGCCATGTCGACTTCAGTTCCAAAAAGGGAGGGATCTGGGACGAGGCGAGGAGAAGAATCCAAGATGGTGGATGATCGGGTAGATTCCAATCGGATGGCATTTCTGCTCTCAAAATATGGTTGGAATAGGCTTTTCTTAAATTTGGCGTCTTAGAGACATGTGAGGGGATTTTTGAGGAGGGCACTGACAACATTTATTTTGCCTACAATGATTTAAGCTTGTTCATTGTAAGCTTACGTTGTATCAAATCAGCGGATATGGATTCTACTTGTTAGTGTTTCTTGTTATATATTCACATCAGTTAGCTTGTATTATTATGAGAATCAACTATTTATTGCAAGTTGCAATTTCGTGAACTTCCTAACTTTAGTAGGTATTAAAATTTAACCGTATTGAATACATGGAACTCAAGCGATGGTTTTATGCACAAATGTAATATTGAATTTCACAGTGCCTTATTGAAAACCACCTTGCGTGATATAGGTCAACTGTATAAAGATTTGCATTATTACTATTATTATTATTATTATTTTGCCGAAGGTTGCGGCTGTACCGTGCGTTCCACTTTTCGTGCATTGAGTTTGAGGCTGCTTGACAGTAAAGGCGTAGAAAATGTACTTGTTTGATATGTAAACATCGTGCGGGGGGGGGGGGGGGAGAATTTATAGAGATATGACGCAATGGATATTTGTCCTGCCAAAACTGGGTTGTGTCCGAGCAAAAATAGGTTTGACCGGACAACTTGACCGGAGGCAGCCGGGAAATTATTTCTAGCCCCGGGTATACCTCTAGGAAAGTCTCAAAAACAAAGATCTTAGACCCTTTAAGAACTCCAACTTCTAAAATTGGACAGCTGAGTGAACGATAAGCTTATCTTAAGGAGGCTCGCAACAGTTTTTTTTATTTTGGAGTGTATCTTTTGAAATCAAATTTTTGCATAGAAGATAAACTTCGATTTCCTTGATACTACAGCACCTTTTCGACAGATGACCAAAGTTTATTTTTTCATTGGTTTCCTAGCAACAGCTGTCACCATAGCAACGGTAATGGACAACCTCTCATTTTAAAGTATGTCGAATATTTCGAAAACTAGTCAGACGAAACTTGAACTATTCGAACTACTCAACGTACACAACTTGTACGTGAAATTAGAGAAAGATCTGTAGGAGCGTTTTCAAGTAAACCATGATTCATTTTTTACGGGCTGATTTTGGCCATTCCTGCAATTTTCTCCAGTATTTCAAGAAAGATAAAACTTTAAACACTTTCTCTTTTCAGTTGAAAGATCTTTTACCGTACATATCGTATAGTATACAAACAAACATTGGTCTTGTCCCAGCAGCAAAAGAGTAGAACAAGGAACTTTGGTTTTTTTTGTGTCCTGAAGTCCTAATTTGGACATGGACAAGCATGTCTTCAAAATATGAGGGTGTCTGACAGTGGACACTTGGTATGACCTTCTTGCTTTTGAACATCAATACAAACGTTAACCTTTTTTTGTTGAGATAAGATTTTGTCAGGAGAATATTAAATAGGAAGAAGATGATCCAAAAATTGTAAGCAATGATGTGCATCAAGAATCACTCTCTGTTGGATGAAAAGTAATGCAAGGTGTTGAATCTGTATAGTATTAAAAAAATTGTCAATTATTACATGCGAGTGTGTAATTTTTGGTATATTTCTGGAATCGGCTCATGAAGCACAAAGAATCAAACGCCTCTTATCGTGGCTGCTATATCCAATTCATTGTTACCATATTCAAATGAAATGCTTTTCACTTAAATTACCTTCCTATAAGAACTGTGATAATCCTTAGACATTTTTGTCTGTACAATTTCCTATAATGATATCTGTATGAGATAGAAACACAAACATGGAACCCTATTCATACTACTTATTTTATTGCCCTCTTGTTCAAGTTTCAGTAAGGGTGCAGTACACATAGATACTATTATTAAACTGCCAACTTTTTAACACTTGTTGCATAATTTTTTTGGATTTATCATTCCAATTTCATGATGTAGCTGATGTAAACGCCTCTCCTCCACTTATTAAAGGGATAATTCTCCTGCCTATGTCCTATGTTACCCAATCAACAAACCCTAAGGCCTACAGTAATAATAAATCCAAGGTTATGATTATCTCACCAACAACAATTGTGTCATCAATTTCAGAAAAATGCACTTCACCCACTTTTTTAAGCTTAGGCATTGATTGATTGGTGATTGAATATTTACTGCCAAGATTAGTGATTAGAATTGCACCAGGTCTATAATGTCTCAGGTGCATTGCTTGCATGACAATGATTCGGGGCTTTGCAAATAATTTATTATCTGAATTTATGGAGTATTTCAAGATTTTGTGTCTGGTCTGGGATTTCAAGCAAGAATGTGGTTCACTGTAGAAATGAGCTGTGGGGTAAGGGAATGTTTTTTTTTGTGTGGAAGTAAACTACGGTATGATTTGTTGTCAACAATGAATATTATGAATATGGTTTCTGAGGTTGGCCTTGTTGTTTGGGTTTGGAAGTTTGAGGGGTTTGAGCTTTGTATTTTTGAGGTCTGGGTTTTTGACATCTGAGTTATCTGGGTCCCACATGAATTAAATTTACAACCAGTGGAATGATTTCAGTCATTGAAAAATATGTCTCTGTTAAGGGTATTTTAATATTAGTAATGTCTTTGATGCCTGGCAGTCGTTATCGGGGTCTGTAGGAATTTTGGAACAGGGTGTTTCATGTGGGGTTCTTCTGTTACAATGGTAAACAGTAGCAAAAAATGACATATGATAAAAATAGGGGTGTGTTAAGTCACAAACCCTTTTCATTTAGTTATAATAATGTTTTGAATTAGACTAACTACAATGTTATTTAACTGTATCATGTAAGTTGTATCAATGCAATTGAATTTAAAATTGGGCAAAATCTATATTTTCAAACTGCAACAAATTGTGTGTTATTTGGTTTGGCACCAAATTACAATTTTCGAGGGTCATTCACTGCAGTACTGTTTGTAGTTCGGGATTTGCTGTTGAAACAGAAGAGGACAAGATCATTAAAGATAACGCTGGGAAACAGCGCAAAATTTCATGTGGAACAGAGAAGGGCAGGCACAAGTCAAAAAATCATAGAACAGCAGGTAATTAACACTACCTTAAAGTTATATTTAGATTGAAATAAATCTATTATGTCAGTGTGGTTGTATTGAGCCTGTGTCATTTCTTTAGTTTAGTGAGTGAAAAAAGGGAAATCAGTGGTCGTGGTGTCAACGCACAGATAAAACTATTTTTAATTGAACCGAAAAGAACATTTATTTGTTTCCTTGTTGACATTTAAAGAATAAGTAAGTGCTTAGAAACTCGATGTTTTGGTTGGTTTCTTCAAAGCGCGGCGGTGTTTCTAACGTGATTGCGGATGTGCATGAATTTCTTTTTCTACGAACACTTGCAATACAAGTGTAAAAATCTTCTGAATTTCGCAGTGGGGTAAAACAAAAGCAGAATAAGTAGCGTTATCCTGGTTCCTCGCACACGTTATGTGATTTCAAACGCGTCTTATATGACCAACAAATGAACTATTTACAACCCCTGTTTCTTATTAGAAATAACAATTTTAACAGAGAACCCGCGCCAAAAGCGAATGCTTTGGGGTTAACGCTTAAAGAACGAGGCATAGTCATATTTGCATGGTTCTTGGAGTATCTTTCGGAGTCAAAGGTCTCGTTTTTGCACCGCACCAAAAGCGAATGCTTTGGGGTTAACGCTTAAAGAACGAGGCATAGTCATATTTGCATGGTTCTTGGCATATCTTTCGGAGTCAGGTCTCGTTTTTGCGTGATTTTTTTCCGCAGGGCGAAACACTGAAACTTTTTTCAACACCATGTTGTTTTATTTTAATCTACAGGCCGGCTATTGAGGTTCACGTATATTTCCTCAGACTGGGTGTGGAGTTTAGTCTGTGGATTCCAGTGGATATCACAACGCTGAGGTTTCCTCACAGAGAAAACCACTCACTCCACCAAAGCTTGCTGTAGAGGTAACAGCCGGTTAAGCCAGGTTTTACAGTGTGTGTGTGTTTTTTTTTATAAGAACCCTTGTTTAAAAACCTTTTGAGGCCAAGAAAGCCAAAATGTTTTGAAAACATACTAAGGAACCTACCCGGTGCTGAATTGTTGTGGGTAAGAACTTGAACGTTTTTCCTTTTATTGTCAAATTAAGAAATACATGTATCATATACATCAACCTTTGTTCCATACATTCTGAGGACGCTGAGTATTAACTAGGAAACTTGATTCAACGAAAAAAAGAATTATACGCGACTTAATTTGCCACGATACCTATAGAAAAACTCTACTGTGGATTGTCATGAAGACCAGTGAGTCAGAGTTAAAAACCTTCCCCCAAGATTAACCAACTGCCAGTCAGTTTTAATATAAAATAGCTCTCAGGTAATTTACCTTTCAGTGCTTATGCCTCGTTTAATTTACCTTTTCTTCAGATCGAGCCCTCGGTTGCCGTGACAACCAGTCTCGCAGGTTATGTATCAGTCTACGTTCTTCGCGCGGGAGTTTATGGCGATGGGACCCTGGTGCGAGGAAGCCTCCCTGTCCAGCTGTCGTACCGCGCAGACCGTTATCCAGGAAGGAAATGGTGCCTAGCTCTTTCGGCAAGGATGATTGCCATAGAGCTTGAAGCCGGAATTTTCTATCAATGGATTTCATGTAAATGGTCGTGGCTCTGGTTAAAATGTGATTGGGGCGATCGAAAAACTCTTTACCGTTTTGGAAAATGGGCCGCTTATAGATTTAACTGGAAGCTGTTTGAAACTTGCTTCTAAATGACTGAGCATGCAGATCTGTTACTGTTGCTAATTGCTGTAGTAGACCTTATTTGTTGTAGTTCAGGGCCCGGTAGTTTATTCTGAAAATGTTACATTTGGGATGTCACGTAATGCGTATCCACATTGTGAGGAAAAACGTTGCGCGACGTTGCATATGACGGCTGCGAAGGAAACTAGGACCTGGTTCTTCAAAAAGCGATTTACGCTAATCCCAGATTCCAAGCTCTGTTTTCACGTCACAGCCGGCTAGTTTTAAGTGGCAGTTTGACTTTTTTCAAATGTTAGTCAAAATAGATCAGGGAAATATCGAGAAATAATTGACTGAATTCGATGTTAGCGCTAATCCTGGTTTAGCTTAATCCCTCCTTTGGGCTCAGTAGTTAAGCTTCATTTAAGGTTTGCACCTATGCGGGTAAATGAACTAATGTTGTTACAGTTGTGTGACAATAAAGGCTGGTTCAAATGCCATAATTTATGTTTTTCTGGCTCTTTGATTGGGAAGTTGAGAAAACCAAAAGAAAGATGTCAAAAGGTATCATGCCAAATAATACGCAAAGAGTTCATATTTTCACTAAGGTATCTGATTAATAACATTCGCTGTTATAATTTGGTAGTATAATGACTGGAGAAACTATAGCATTGTTCAAAATAAACGTTTATTATTTTTATTGAACAAATTACAAGGTTCCTGTGCACACAATTTCCATCCCTCCTAGTTAAACACGAGACAAAAGTGTTGGAGAGGATAAAAATTTGTTCTTCCCCTCCCAACCTCAATATCGAGCTTCTAGCAAAATTTCTCACGCTAATTTTTTAAAGTGAGGTTCAGGCGTTGATAAGGTGGCGGGGAAGGACGGGGGGAGGAGTGGGGGGTACTCTCACAACAGTTCCTGTTTGGTCGGTTTATTGAGTTGAATACAAAATCCAACTTTCCCAAAGACTTTTGTCTTGAGTCTCAGCATTCTAAAAATAACGTAAGTTCTAAATCCAAGTCAAAGTCCATACTCCGAACGGATCGGTCACGGTGACAAAATGTTTACACTGTCAAAGGATAATAGGGTAAGTTTATTATTATTTGAAGGTTGTTGCCTGTGTGACCAAGTTTAGTCAACCGCACCCTGTGGATAGTAACTTAAGCTTTACTGATGGACATCTATCGAAAAGTTTGTTACTTTTTACGTTGTTACATTTTGCTTTAAAGAAGTTGTTTCGGTTAAAAATATGTTACATTTCTAGTTAAAGAAATCTTTACGTTTTGCTTCAAAAGTTGTTACATTTCGCGTTGGTGTTACATTTTGCGTTAATACCTGTAACATTTAGCGGTGAAACAAGGCTTAGCTACACGCGGACTGGAACATTTACTTATTAGAGGGTATGATATATCGATAGCATCCCATTTACCAAAAGACTTATATACCTCCCAGTCTCCCCAGTAGCATTTCGGCCAATAGAACCAAATGTTTTTGAACCAATGTACCCATTTACTGTCACACTTCCAACGTGCATAAACAATGCTAGCTGTCAACTTCAAAGCAGTAAGACGAGGGGTCAATTCCATGCATACACTGTAACTACGAAGTGATAAGCCTTTTTTTAGGGATCCATAGTACGAGAATTTGACGGGTAAACTGACTTTAACGATAGTCCCAGTACCCCTCGCTCCAGCGCTGAAAGGCCAGACTGTCGCCCATCCCGTGATTGCAGTCACCACCTCTCCGATAGGAGTAATCTAACAAAAAAAAAGGTTAATATACTATTATCAGTTTACAGTTCAAGTTCACTTTAGTTGTTACAGTTATTACAACAAGTGTGATTATATGCGAAATTCAAAGCATCTCTTGCAACCCCACTTTTCCACCGAGCTCACTGTGTATAGAAATCATGATGTTCAGTGCATGCAGGAAGGATTCAATCCTCAAGTCTATTGTCAATTGGACACCCTTGATAATTTATCCCTTCCTTTTTGTGAGTCAAAGCAAACAATTAAAAACAAATGAAAGAAATCATTTTTTACAATAACTGAGCGAATTCTCGCGCGCTAATTGGCTAATTTTTATTGTCAATTTAACAAATTGACATCAGGTTTTTATGCGTCTGTCCTGTTATTGATGATAAATTGCGTCATAACATTGTCAAAGTGTTGTAGATCCACGAGCCGCTAGGCGAGTAGATCTACAAGAAACTTTGACAATGGACAGACGCATAAAAAACTGATGTCAATTTGTTTTTTACAATAACAGAAAGCCAAACCTTCGTCGCTGTAATTCGGAGAATCAGAGGCTCGTAAATTAAAAGTGTGGTAAGAATACGGCCAGAAATACAAGAGAAAATTCAAATTGTTGAACTAACCTTAAATCCAGTGAAAAGTGTTCACAAAATAATCTGCTAAAACGCGTTTCAGCTTTTTAATTTCATTGACAGCACACATTCCTGCTCACCGCCGATTTTCAGGTCTGAATCCTCAATAAACATCCTCACCTTTTCGCTCTCAGGTTGCAATGGTTTCTTAAGGTTTAACTGATAAATTTTAGATGATTTCCTCATTGAAGACTACTAGTTTTATGGTATATTAAATTCTCGCCTCATCAAGAATGCAGCGCTAAATCAGGGTTGAAAAGTTTGACAAAACCTTCGCTGATTGCGTCAGCAACGAGTTTCATGCGTCTATACTCTTAAGCTATGTTTACACGGGACCGGTCCGGAACGGATCCGGTCCGATTTTCGGACCGGATAGGCCTTCTGCAGGGGCCCGGGCCTTCTGTTTACACGGGACCGTTCTGGAACCGGTCCGGAACGGATCCAAAACTGGACCTGCTGTTTTGCAGGTCCAGTATCGGATCCGATCCGGACCGGTTCCAGAAAGGTCCCGTGTAAACACCTGGACCGGTTCCAAACAGTTCCATGTAAACAGAAGCCGATCCGGTCCGGTTCGGTTCGGAACGGTTCCGGACCGGTCCCGTGTAAACGTAGCCTTATTGACAATAAAAATTAGCCAATCAGCGCGCGAGAATTCGCTCAGTTATTGTAAAACAGAGTATAGACGCATGAAACTCGTTGCTGACGCAATCAGGGAAGGTTTGGCAAACTCTTCAACGCTGATTTAGCGCTGCATTCTCGATGAGGCGAGAATTATACCACAAAACTAGTAGTCTTCAATGAGGAAATTGTCTAAAATTTATTGGTTAAAACACAGGCTTACCATCCTCTGTTTGTGTGGTGGGCTGTGCGTTTGTAATGGCTGTGTCGGTTTATCAAATTAGAAAAACTAAAACCGAAGTTTAGGAGTTTGAAAACTGAGGAAAATGAAATAAAAACTCATAAAATTGCTGCCATGGTGTTTTGATTTGTGTTTCTGTGTTTATTTTGGTGATTTAAGGCTCGCGAAAGCGACGTTTTCAAAATAACGGTCAGACTCGCTCAAAAGTAGAGAAAGAGAACAATTGTTCTCTTTCTCTACTTTTGAGCGAGTCCGACCGTTATTTTGAAAACATCGCTTTCACGAGCCTTTAATCACCAAAATAAACACAGAAACACAAATCAAAACACCATGGCAGCAATTTTATGAGTTTTTATTTCATTTTCCTCAGTATTAAAACTCCTAAACTTCGGTTTTAGTTTTGCTAATTTGATAAACCAACACAGCCATTACAAACGCACAGCCCACCACACAAACAGAGGATGGTAAGCCTGTGGTTAAAACTTAAGAAACCATTGCAACCTGACAGCGAAAAGATGAGGATGTTTATCGAGGATTCAGATCTGAAAATCGGCGGTGAGCGGGAATGTGTGCGGTCAATGAAATTAGGGTGCGTTTCTTTGGGAGAATCCGAAAACGGATGTGATCCCAGATCATATGGATTCTTCGACGCCAAAGAAACGCAAAATCCGAAAAAGATTCTGTCATGACAAGACAGGCTGGAGGCACGCAATATATATGTCAGAACGATATTTCTCTCTTACTGCCCTAGAATTCAACTAGAATGGAATACAAATAATTTATAAACAAGGACAGTATCTGCAGTAGTTCAAGTGAACTCGCTATTTGCGTTCACAATTAGCAAAATCTGGTCCCTGAATCACAGTAATGGTACACAAATGAAGTTATCCTGACGTGTCAATGCTTCTGTTTGTACTTTTGGAGAAAACTTTTCAAATATACGGAACGGAACAATCACCTGAATTTTTCCTTTTTACGATCGAATGTTTTGTCACGCAAGATCGAGAGAAAATATAGCGAGACCAGTAAATTTGCATGGAAGACCGCTTGACAGATGTACTACTTTCGGATCCGTCCCCCAAAGAAACGCACCGATCATGAATCCTAAAAATCCGGATTTAGATTTAATCTGATGTATCCACTCGGAGTGTGGATTCTTCAGATCACTAATCCCTGATTAATCCATTTTCGGATTTAGGTAAAGAAACGCAAAATCCGTTTTTGGATACAAGAATCCGGATTTGGATTTTCCCAAAGAAACGCACCCTTTTAAGAAGCTGAACCGCGTTTTAGCGGATTATTTTGTTAACACTTTTCAGTGGATTAAAGGTTAGTTGAACAATTTGAATTTTGCCTTGTATTCCTGGCCGTATTCTTACCAAACTATTTATTTACGAGCCTATGATTATCCAAATTACAGCGACGAAATTTAGATTCTGCGGCGTTGCGGCAATCGCATCTTCCTCGTGCATTTCTTTCCTTCGTTTCAAAATCAGTTTTGGCTTTTTTGTTATTGTAAAAAACAAATTGACATCCGTTTTTTATGCGTCTGTCCTGTTATTGATGATAAATTTCGTCATATCATTGTCAAAGTTTGTTGTAGATCCACTCGCCTAGCGGCTCATGGATCTACAACACTTTGACAATGTTATGACGCAATTTATCATCAATAACAGGACAGACGCATAAAAAAACTGATATCAATTTGTTAAATCGATAACTTCTAAAACTTAATTGGAAGTCATGGTAATTAACTTAATCCTTATAAGTCAGTGTGGGAGGCACGCTGGCCTAATGGTTGGTGCGCTGGACTCCGGATCAAGTGGTCCGTGTTCGAGCCCTGGCCGGGGTCATTGTGTTGTGTTCTTGGGAAAGACACTTTGCCTCTCTCCACCCAGGAGTATAACTGGGTACCGGTGACTTTAATGCTGGGGTAACCCTGCGATGGACTAGCATCCCATCCAGGGAGAAGTAGAAATACTCCTAGTCGCTTCATGCTACTGAAACCGGGATAATCTCCGGCCTGATGGACCACTAGGTTCGAATGCAGACTTTACCCTTTTTTATTAGTCAGTGGATCAGTCAGTTATTCGTTCGATTCATTCGATCAGATAATCAGTCCGGATATTCATTCATTCAGTCAGTCAATCAGTCAGGCAGACAGTCAGTTATTTATTCATTTATTTATTTATTATTTATTTATGTCTTTATTTTTTTCTTTATTTATTTATTATTTATTTTTTATTGATTTTTTTATTTATTGATTGATTGATTTATTTATTTCAGAAACTCATATGAGTTTCTGTTTATTTATACAGTCAGTCAATCAGTTAGTCAGTCAGACAGTCAGTCAATTAGTCAGTCAGTCAGTTAGTCAATCAGTCAGTCAGTCGGTGAGTCAATACACTACACTAGCTGTGCTGTGCTGTGCTGTGCTGTGCTGTGCTGTGCTGTGCTGTGCTGTACTATACTATACTTTTATCCCATGCCTTGAAGCCAATCAGGAGTCTAGAAAGCCGTTGTATTAAGAAATTTGTCAAACAGTAGCCTCAATCTCAAGAAATGTTAAGAAAACAGCTTTGGATTATAAGATCTTTTTCCCCTAAGTTTACATTGATATAAATATTTTCAGAAATAAGCGAAATCTAAATGACCACCACCACCAGAACTGTACAAGTTTTTTGCCATTTTCTTTTTGGCTATCCGAAAAGCAGATGAAAAATCTGAACCGGATACGGTTTCAGTTAAAAGCTTTAAACGTTACATTCATTAATTCAGTCAGTCAGTCAGTCGATCAGTCGATCAATCAATCAGCCAATTAGTTAGTCAGTCCGTCAGTCGGTCATTCAGTCAATTAACCAACAATTCATTTCCTTGTACCTCTATAGCGTTTAAGCCATCCTCCGAAGGAAAGTTAAAATCTATCAGGACATTAAACTCCAGCTTGAATTCCACACCAAGAGTAATGTCATATACGAGAGTTTCGCGAGTCTAAGGAAAACAGAGATTACGATGTTAGCATTATCAACTTTGCCAATCTAAAAGCCTGTAATTTATGATACAATATGAGGGGAAGGAAGGGCATAGGCAGCGCATGCGCATTTGAACTCGGCTGGGATTTTCTGTTCAAATGCCCTACCCCAAAGCATTTGCGACTGGTCAAAGAGGCCATTACACCTCAATAAAATGTGATTAGAAAGTCCACTAAAACAGTTAAAAGTCCCCACTTTGGGTAGATAATTGCTGTCAAGTCACCCACTTATGCCCCCCCCCCCCCCAGCCCTTAACGTTATAAACCTGTGAGGTTTTGTCTGAGGAAAGATGTCTCCAAGATCACCTACGCACCTACGCATGTAGCGAAGTGTCTGTTGGTTTCACCAACATAGCAGGTGCTACAGGAAAATTTGTTTACAACGCGCTAACCTAGTGCTCTAGAGATGGTATTCTCGACCCAAATAAAGCCATCGCACTAAAAAATCCTACTGCTATATATGACCATGATATCTTCAATTCTACAGGTTTATCTGTAGCTACGTTTCGTTTCCTTTCGCAAAATATAGCCATAAGCTATATGATAAATGCCAAAACCGATTATTTGTTTTAAGTAAAATATTGAAAAGAGCATTATATAAAACACATGCACTTACAATTTCTTTATTCCATGAGTCTTTCACTGAGTCTTCAGCCTTGCTACCGGCTTTCCAAGCGTACGTGTAGTTTAGGACCTCTACAGCTACCGGTAAATCTCCAAATTTAAGGATTACTTTCACTCCTATTTCCAAGTCCTTGTGAACCTTCTCCGCCCAAACTTTGGCTTCTCCGGATATGTTAATTCCTATCACCTCCTTTTTAAACAGTTCGATTCTTTTTTCGAATGTTTCTGAAACACTCCCAGTTTTAGGAATATACCTTCTATGTCTGGCGAGTCTTCTGTTTATTGAACTTGATGTCGGTGTAGAGATGTTCTGAGTGAAAGCTGAGCCATTTGATGACGGCATGTGACTTGAATTAGATGTTGGATCAGCATTCTTAGCACCTGGCACAATCAGCTTCACAAATGACTGAGTTCTAATCACTTCGGCTTCCGCAAAGTAAGGGGCATTGGTCTCGATGAGGGCCACGTGACTAAAAACGGTTATGTCCATCATGGTGACATCAGAACCACTTTTAGTGCGAATGGGTGTTCCAAAATTCATCTGCTCAGACAAGAAGGCGTGGCTTTCTGTTACCATCCCATTGCTCTTGTTTATGGACGCGCTGTCGCTGTACGCCATATTCATATCAATTGCTGATGTAAAGTTGACAAGATCTGAACGATTAAAATGATTCTTGATGAAGACAACGTCCTCGTCTAATGTGTTAGCCTCCCTGTGCATTTTTACAGCTCCCGGGACTCGTGGAGATTTTTCTGGGTTCAGCTGTTTCAACCTCTCTCCGTCTACATCTTCGTAAAGATCCCTTTTCAGGGCTGGAAGAAGTTGGTCAAGTATGCGGTATATAAAACGAATGAATTCCTTGTCCGTCGTCCTATTTCCATAAAGTTCAAATGATTCTCCGGTCCCATTTTCACTGCGTTGAGTTTGAGAGCTAAAGGGAACAAAGCAAATTAAATGAGAGTCTAAAATGCTCATGAAGACCACTTTTGATAGATGACAAAATGTTGTCTATTAAAATAGATACCGTAACGCATCCTTGGAATTTTCTCGAGATTATTTGCGTCGTAAATGTGCATGAGATGTGAAATATACCGCAGATATAATTAAATTGAACTGATGGTTACAATATGTTTTTTCCAAGTTAGCACTAATGGGGTTTTAGCATCGCCGTAAAGCGCAATCTACCAAATGAAAGAAGACATTCGTAAACTTCCATCATTCCTTTATCAGTTTATGTCTCTGTAAAACTGATTTGAACTCAATGGCACCCAAAACAGCTTAGATATTGGCGTTTTAAAAGATGCAGGACAAGCAAATTTTGCCTTATGAATCTTAAAGCCGTGTTATTTCACAATATTTGCGAAAGCAACTTTTTGTGATGTACAAATGAATAAACCTTATTTGAAATAAAAAAATAAATAACTTTATTTAATTGTCAGAGTCTTAAGCACTGCTATGCAAAAAAACAAACAAACAAATATTATAAATAGATTTTTTAAGACGCGATCCCAAATCAGTAGAGCTTTTTAAGAATCCTAATTTGTTCGAAACTGATGTGGGGCTGAAATTACCTTAAAATCGATCGAAGAAAATCAAATCAAATTGATTGAAGAAAAAATCAAACTACTAGTTACTAAGATAGAAAGACCCCCAAGGAGTTACAATAAATCAAAAACTTTAGGTTATGATTGGGAAAAAAGGTTAAACTTTTACCTTGAAACAACTTCGAGTCGCACAAGAAAGTAGTCCGTTATCATTGTTTTCACTCCTGGTATATCCACATTACCAGCCACATAAGAAAGATTGACTTTCATCAGAAACCAATATTCGTCTGCAGTTTTGTTAAGAACTCGGATTCCAACCACTGCATGGATTGTACCTGCAATTTCCAAAGAATTTATTTAGAACTACTTCTTGGAGTTTGTTCCAAGATTATAGTGCGTTTGACCGCTAGGAACATCTAAACTGTCAACAGACTGCTTTCATTGAGCTATAGAACCTGTTCATAGGCTATATTTTACATTTGAGCATGCTATAAGAGTTGTTTTCTACAATATAACAATTCAGTTTTCTTAAAAAAAATCCCTGCATGACTGCACGGTAAAAATGTAAACAAAGACAACAAAGCGTGGCATGCACAATGAAAGTGAAAAAGGTAAAAAACAAAGCATTTTAACTGTATTAACAATGAATTGCAATGAAGTGTTCAGAATATATCTCAAAACTGGTAGTACGCTTTAAATGTTTTATCAAGTGTTCAAACTGAATTCAAAGCACTAAGTTACTTGAAAAAAATAAGATACCTTTCTGTGTATCGCCCCCTTGTATCTGTATATCTTGATCCACTCGATACGTCAATGTTTCACCCTCTTCCAGATTGACTTCTGCCAAGCGATTTGAAGTAGCTTTGCGGCTCAACGTGAAATATACAGCCACAGAAACCACTGCACCCAGTAACAGAACCACACTTAAGACACCGATAATAACGATTTTGACATTTCGAGAAGACCGCTTCGCATCTGAAGCTTTGGTATCGCTAAACTCGACCTCCGGTTCGGGTTTCTTCTTATCAGCCATGGCACACCTCGCAAACGTCTCTCTTCAACTTAATTCTCCGGCAGATGGAGTTAGCGGAGTCAGAGAGGCTCTTAAATAGCGTTTGTTCCACCAAAGGAATTGCCTCGAGGCTAACTATTTCTAAAGAATAGCCACACCTTTATGCCCGATTCCGCGATCTAAGGACCTCTTTCCGGCAATTGTGATGGTGGAACAAATGGCTGGTAAAAAAAAAATGGATCAAAATAAAAACAAAGTACTTGTTCCACTACGAAAATTACCGGCGTCTTCTAAAGTGCGATATAGGTAAGTGGACTTTGTATCAACGAGATCTAATAAAGCACTTGAAAAAACTCCGGCCTCGAATCTCTTTTCCGGTACGTCATTAGCCTTCACAATGCAACGTACACTAGGCATGGCCGCCTAATGGTTTGCTTCTTGTTCCTGTTTACCAAACAACAAGAAATTGACTGTGTGTATGTATGTATGTATGTCAGGTCCACAAAATACTGATTCAAAATTGCATGTTTTGTGACACACTGTTAGCCCGAAGTCCGTAATTTTCATCAGCGACAGTCAACTGTCGGCCAACAAAATTATGAAGTAAAGGTTAGCCCGAGAATAAAGATGTGTCTTAAAGCCCCAGCGCACAGAAATATCTAGTCTAATAAATCGGTATATATCATATATGTATATACAATTTACACGTGCCCAGAATCACGTCACTTTTCTGCCGAACCAGTTCTGGTTCTATGCTTGGCTAAGGATGTGTGATAATTCAAGATAAATGAAATGCATCAAGGACCCTTAAATTCAATTCTAATTTTTTCATAGTCCGTTATATCTTCCTGTTTACGTCCCTAAATCTTGTTTGATCAAACAATTTACCTCAAAACTACCTCAAAAATACACTTTAAAGTTCAGTATTGGGACAAGCCGAAATGGTAAAATTTTTTGCACCATAAGCACAGAATGTTATATCTAACAATTAAATATGGGCTTCTTGCGTTAATAACATTTATTTAAGTGCCTTAGGGACAGAATTATAGTCATCGAGCAAATGGCTAATCTCGAGTATCTTTTTCAGTTCTTTCTACAGTTGGCTGTGCAGACCCGGCGTGTCTATTTCGGTCTTTTAGCTTGGCACTGGCAAGAGTTACTTGATTGAACATGTAAATTACGTAGCTATAGTTTTAAAAGCCAAATGGATGGCACAAGGAGCCGCTCCAAATATGAAAAATAATGTTGAAAGTGTATTACAGAACTCACTGTTAAACTCGCTGCTAGCTACGCAGCTTAACTGCAGAGTTAAACAAACTGGTTCTAGTGCGATTGCCTGCCGAATTACGAATATTAAGGTGGTAATACAATTTTGATTTTTCGCTCTCGATTTCTATCTTAACAGCTATGTGTTCCAAGTACCACTTGAGTCAGTGATGTTTCCGGTACAGATCTAGCATCACGTGATAAAGGTCACGTGATACAGCATGCTCTTGGCCGCCTCGTGTTGTGGTGTAATAGCTTTTACGTTACTGACTTGTTTATTGTTCCTGATTAATAAACAGTTACTAATTACATCTTCCTGTTGCCGCACTAGCCATAACGTCCTGTTATTGGTTTTCGTCCTCAAAGCCTAACTAATATGGTTTGAAATGAGCCCCCTTCTCTGATAAGCCCACCTCTCTATTCCACTTATGGGCTTGTGATGTCACTGCTTGGTTCACATCTACCCAATTTTGACGAAATTTTCATACCAAAATGGTCTTGTAAAGATATACTTAAGCTGGGTTTACACGGGCAATTTTTATGTGACAAATATATTTGATCGTGTAGATGACACAACAATTATTTGTCAGCAATCCAAAGTTTAGTGCGCCAGTAATGACCTTGGACAGCAGAGATACGCAAAGAGATACGCGCGCACAGTGCTCAGTGGGAGATTGGGGACCACATACGTTGTCGCAATATTCGCCACATTTTATGTGACGAGTCGTCTACAAGAGCAATTTTCGTATGTGACAACTTTTATTTGTCACATAAAAGCTAACACGCCAGCTTGTCAACAAATATATTTGTCACATAAAAATTAGCCAAATTTACTCATCTACACGAGCAAATAAAAATTGGCACATGAAAATTGTCATATTAAAATTGCTCGTGTAAACTCGGCTTTATTGAAAGCATAAAAATGTACCCCCCCACCCCCCCCCCCCCATACATGATATGGTTCACCACCCCTTGCAGTTTTACAACTTTTTTCTACAATACTTTTACGGTCTCTAATGCATTTGTTATTAACCTAAACACTGAGCGCTGTAAGATAAGGTATAGTTTAGGGGTATACCTAATATATTTGAAGATTTTGACTTTCTTAAACTTAATTGTCCCTTATTTTCAAACCATCGTTTGTCAAAGCTATCACTTCTTCCGTGATTGTTGATGCAAAGTTTGGAAATTATACACAGGTTAAATGCTTTGAAGTGGTATATCATCCATGACATCCATGGGTATAGGGAGTCTATTAATTAAAAAAATATATAGTGCTGAGAGGTTTAAGTCTTCCTTGAAAAGAAATAAAGCCCAGGTTGCTTAATAGACCTTTTACGGAAGCTGCAAAGGAAATCATTATTTTACTCCTTTTAAGAGTAAATTACAACTGAACTAGAAGTAAATTAACATTATCCCGTGTAGCATGAAATTGATATTATTACAGCCAACTGTGTTTCCCCTTCGTGTCAGTGCATCTTCCACTGTTTAATCCGAGCTTGTAATATTCATTCTTATAACTGATCACTATGGAGGCTGTCCCAAAGATGCTAGGCAACTTATTATATTGCGAGCAACCTTTTTCCTATCGAACAACTTTTTGTATTTTGAGCAATTTCTAGACCGAAGATTTCCGAAGATTGTCCGACTGTTGAACGTACGAACGTTTTCGAGTATTTTGGGAACAAGTTCTGAGGATGTTTCAACTTTCCACTCATTCAGCATTTAAAACTTGTCAGCAAACATCACGTCATCGGCATCTTTAGGATTGTTATTAGTCAGAGAAATTTAGTAGTAATTTAACAAATTGTGTGTCAAATGTCATTTAGATACTTCTGTTACAGTGAAATTTCTAGAAATCTTACCTTCAAAGGCAAATTAGCATGTATTTGGAGAACTTTTGTTAATTCGACCTCTAAAACAATAGCTACACTTGTAAATTACACGTGTAAATGTTTTATTGAATTGACCCCAGGAATGTAAAATGGTATCTTTAAGGAGTCAAGTAAAGCTTCGGCCACACCCAGGGGTTAAATTCAAATGTTCCGACAAGCACTCCTATTCCATATGGGAGTCTTATGAGGGTTTCGGAGAAAGCCAGATCGAGGGCAAGTAGTTGTTAATCGAATTATTAAGATACGCAAAACAATAAATATCTTTTGGTAGGCTTTATTCAAAATCACATCCAATTTTACAAATACAACAAAACTTTTATAAGGACCTTCTCTAGTCCCCTTCAAACTAAAGGTCTAACAAAGTCATTTCATGCTGTATCTTTAGAGATCATAACTCAACCTTCTTAGTGGATTATACCAGTATTTATTTTTTCCTGTTAATTTAAAAAAGAATTCTTAATTTCATCATCCAAACGTGATGAGAAGCTTCGACTCAGTTTTTATTGAGCGATATAGATTATGACTGAAACACAAGTGACTGATCTAGAAAGGTTAGAAGCGCATCATAATCGTGTAGAGTGAACTAAACCTTGCAAGAATAATAACGTATTATACACCTTTAGAGCAAACAAAATAATGGAATTTCTGGCGTTTGAGTGAATACGAATTTTTAATAGCCGGAAATTAAATATTTCTGCGGCACTAGAGCAGTGGGGACTGGGGCTACCCAATTGGTGAGCATGTGCATGAGGGAGTGCTATATAAGAGATGATTATCATGTGGGAAATCATTCTAGGCCGACACCTCGTTTTAAGCTTACGTTATTTTTTTAATTTTTGGACATTTAATTTTAAATGTGTTGTTCTTTGTTGTCATAAATGTTTCGTACTGTGTAGCCTCGTAGGATGGGCTAGTTAGAGCTTGAGCCATGGTTCCTACCCAGATTTCGTGCCTTGGTTTTCCCCAACGGAGTTTTTTTCTGGCCTCCGTCTGACAGTAGTATCTTTGTAAACTGTCGCTTTGCTCTTTATCATGTTATGTATTGCTTACTTGGATGGTATTAAGAAGTTGTATTATAACGTATTGTTATAGTCCAGGTGCTCGGCCGAAACTGCCAAAATAAACCTAATGGTTTTCTTCATGTTGTCTACTGCGTGCTGGAGCTGAAGTATAACAACATAAGTAACGCATCTGATGATCATTTACCTGTAAACAAAACAGCACAAGATAAGTAAAGCATCATACGCAAAGTAGACAAAACATAAAAAGACAAGCTAGTAACGCACCATACACCTGTAGAGTAGAAAGAACATAACAAGATTAGAAAAGTATCATAACAAGACAAAACATGACAAGATTGGTAACGCATCAAACACACGTAAAGAAAACAAAACAGAACAAGACAAGCAACAATATTCATACATTTTTAGAGTAAACAACACATCAAACGATTAGTAAAACACTCACAATATATCTCTAGAGTAAACAAAAACCGATCAGTTAGCTACGCAAAATAGACTAGCAGGTAAAAAAAAGAACAAGTTTAGTAACGCACGATTCACCTGTGGAGAAAACAAAATAGATCAAGGTTAGTAACGCCCATTCACTAGACTGCGAGCAGTCACTCTTTTGCTCAAAAATCCGTGCTGGACGAACGGCAAAGCCACGAGCGCGATATTGCTTCGCTCACTCGCTCTCCCGCCCACGCTACTCGCGGCTCGAGGCTCGCAGCTCGCGGCTCAAATATCGCACTCGCTTTCTCGCCGCTCCTCCGGCAGGGTTTTTAGAGCAAAAGAGAGACTGCTCGCAGTCTACCCATTCACCTGTGGAGAGCACAAAATAGATCAAGTTTAGTAACGCCCATTCACCTGTGGAGAAAACAAAACAGATCAAGGTTAGTAACGCCCATTCACCTGTGGAGAGAACAAAATAGATCAAGTTTAGTAACGCCCATTCACCTGTGGAGAAAACAAAATAGATCAAGGTTAGTTACGCCCATTCACCTGTGGAGAGAACAAAATAGATCAAGTTTAGTAACGCCCATTCACCTGTGAGAAAACAAAACAGATCAAGGTTAGTAACGCCCATTCACCTGTGGAGAAAACAAAATAGATCAAGGTTAGTAACTAGCCATTCACCTGTGGAAAAAAACAAAATAGATCAAGGTTAGTAACGCACCATTCACTTGTGGAAAAAAAAACAAAATAGATCAAGGTTAGTAACGCGCCATTCACCTGTAGAGAAAACAAAATAGATCAAGGTTAGTAACGCGCGATCAAAACGAACAAGAATGGTTAATCCCTGCAAGTGCGCTGTTGAAAATAAACTCTAGACTCACCTTCTTTTGAGGGGAGGATCACTTTCTCGGTGGTGGCCACGTGCTTAAGCTTCGAGTGATCAAACTTGCTAACCTCTGATCGATCGGGAAGCTGATCAGGCACCATTTCTGCACGGATATCTGACAAAAATTGACGACAACAATAACATAAAAAGAAGAACTCAGCAACATGACGATTCAAATAAAAGCTGTTGATAAGTACCACTCTGTGGGGCCACGTGATAACGCAGTACAAGGTGGTTCTAACTTTTGAGTCTCTGGATAAAAGTAAAATGAAAGATCAAATGAAAGCAATTGAGCAGTACTTCCCTGTGGTATTGTCTATTATACTGTAAAAGGTGATTCTAACCTTAAAATATCTGGGTCAAATCCTAAACTATGACCAGTCACACTTTTGAGTCTGTGGATGAAATCCTGAAGTGAGACAATTCTGGGAGTAACAGGATTCACTTGTTACCCCCTGCTCCTGGGAGTGTGTTTTCTTCCTTGGTTTCCACATGTTTCAGCTTGCTTTTGTCGAACTATTTAACTTCTGCTCTAGAATCTGTTGCCTCCTCTTTAATGTCTACAAAGAAAACATATTTGAAAAAAAAATCTTTAAAATAATACTTTCCGACATATACAACGAAACGTCTAAAAGAACTCCTTTTTATTTTAAAAAGGGTGTTAATATGGCAAAGATGAATCAATGGCAACAGTAACTAAAAGAAAACAATATAAATTGCAATAGCCAACTTTCCTGAGTATACCGTAAAAGCTCTATTAAGCCCCCAGGAGGCTTATTTAATTTTGGGGCCCCATGAATGGGAGCTTATTAGAGACGGGGCATAATAGAGAGGGGGAGGCTTATTTCAAAGCTTTCAACATGTCAGTATATCTTAAAACAATTAGCGTACTTCTCATCAATAAACACTGGCCAACTATGGGTGCCTTAATAAAAATCGTAAGGTCTTATTACAAAAGCTGATGGGCCGAAGAGGAGGGAGGGGCTTATTAGAGGGGAGGGGGTGCTTATTAAAAAATTTGACTTTCAGAAGAGGGGCTTATCAGAGAGGAAGGGATTAATAGAGGTTTTACAGAAAACGCTTCAAATCTTTTAATGTAGAGGTGCAGGACTTTTGAACAAACTTTGCCAAAAAAAACCCCAAAGAATAACCGGACACTGAACTGCCTATGTCTCATTTTATGCAGGTGTAAAAGTTTTGCTTCACAGCGAAACACAAAAACACGAAGTTTTTAAAGACATTTCTTTGCTCAAAACATAATCAAACGCAAAATTTTTCCATTTAAAATGAAATTGCTTCCTTGAGCGCCGGTTCAAAACATACACAAGGCGTCGAAAGTTAGTCGCCTGCTGGCGACCGGCCTTGAAATTCTGGTCACCAATACTTAATTTTCAGTCGCATTGGTGGCCAGCTGGTCGCAATTTCGGACTCTGTTCAAAACATCAACTTGCATACATTACCTTCTTTACTTGGAAGTACAACCTTTTCTGTAGTAGCCACATGGTGAAGTTTACTCTGATCAAAAACCATCACTTCTGAACGGTCAGGCCTCTTATTTGGAGGCGGCATCCTATCGGCAGTGCAGAGATCTGATAGATGAAAAGAAGGCAAGAAAATTCATTTGTGAGAAGAAGTGCCTTCTACACTTCACTTAAAATGACGATAATATTTACAAAATGAATGCCTTGTGCAGAAGGCGTAAAGTGCTTTTCATCTGTTTCAACATGTTTCAGGTTTGTTTTGTCAAAGCTCTTCACCTCAGCTCTAGAGTCAATAGCTTCTTCTTTAATAACTAAAAAAAAAGATAATTGTAATAATATTTAATAACAACAATAATAACAATTCATTATGCACACTACACATTATGTGCATAGTCTGGCATGTGGTCTAGGATGTTGTTACTGTCATCAGTTATACTGAAATAAAATGGAATGAAATCATTTCATTTCATTTTGACAGAACTGAAGACAGTAACAACAGCTGATCATATTTCAACATTTCAAGCAGTCTTGTTTCAATAAAAACATGGCTCAGTTGTCATGACATGCTGAATATATTACCTTCCTTTTTTTCATTTCCAAGTTTAACACTTACCATCTCTCATTATTGATCAAGGTGCTGATTTTTTTCGAGTCTTGTAGATGGTGGCACGTTCATCACAATGTGAACCCCCTAGGGTGCATTAGTGAATATATGAAATAATTTGGGAGACATGGGTTTGAGTTGCACTGTGACTGAGGTCAAAAACGTTTTGTCTACCTCATGTGGTCCACATCCCCTTAGTAAAGCAAGCAACGTTCAGTGTGAAATGAATCGGTTGACTTACACTACAGAGTTTAAGTCTCTAATTTCTCACCTTAGTTTTTGGGATAACAGAACAAAATATGTACCCTGCAGTGGAATAGCATCCCATCAAGGGAAGAGCACAGTACCATTTCTCCTAATGGATTTATTCTAAGAAGCCTGGGTTCATAATTGATCATCGAAAATAATCGGATTTCCCCAACCGATAAATTATAGATTGCAATCGGATAATCCTCTGTGGATTCCTCTGTTGTGGATTTCTTGGCCTACAGCTACCATGTTGAAATTGATGCATGCAGGCAGTATGCAAACAAGGTAAAGCTGAGAGAGACCCTGGGAACAAGTTTGCAATGAGGATTGGTTTTGTTTTCATTTTGTTTTGTTGTGATCTGTGTTGGTTCTTTGGCCTGTTTTGCTTTCATTCCCTACAATGATTGGTGTTGACTGGTAAATTTGGTTTGGTTGCAATTTGTTAGAAAGATCTGGAAATGATTTAATTTAGGTTAAATGAAAATATGAAACTAATCAAACTGCACTGGCATATTTATTCGGTCAACACATGACATTCCAGAAAGTCATTCTGCTCTGAAAAGTATGAAAACAGATCAGGTATTAAAGGCAAGTTCAGTGGATTGAATTTGCCATTTTCCGTCCCAAAGAAGAGCAACAGTCAAGACACACCAGGATGTTAAACATGCATTTTGCTATTCTAGACAATCAATAATATTATGCTTGAAGAGTAATCGATTGTTGCGTCGCCAAGAGTTTCAATCTATTATCGATCATAATTGATACACCACTAGGGGTTACCCTCCTTTTCCTTGCAAATCTTGGGATAAAATCACTAACTAATCCCGTACGAAATTTGTGAACCAGACAAAGACGGAATCCAGCCTGACTCTGGCGGGAATACTATTCTTAGAGTCAAACATTAGCCAGACATGAACCTGACCAAAAAATGTCTCGCTCTGTGTTGGAGAGCCGAGCTGGCTTGTGTCCTGCCGAAGTTTGGCCGGACGGGACACCAACACGAGCTCGACAAGAGCCGAAAATATCATGCATGTTCCGTGTACGATGAGTATCATCACTTAATTTTTCTTTCGTTTCAATAAATCTTGAAAAACTCGATAAATCTTGAAAAGGTCGGTAAATTTTGAAAAACTCGTTAAGTCTTGAAAAAGTCGATAAATCTTGAAAAACGCGAAAAAACTTGAAAAACGCGAAAAAAAGTTGAAAAACGTGAAAAAACTTGAAAAAAGCGAAACAAAGTTGAAAAACGAGAAAAATCTTGAAAAAAACTAAAAATCTTGAAAAACGTGAAAAAACTTGAAAAACGCGAAAAAAGTTGAAAAACACGAAAAATCTTGAAAAAAAGTTATAAAATGGGGTCGGGAGGCCTGCGCGACTCCTACTTCACGCTTACGTACGCTTCGCCTTACATATCTCGGTCTTTCGACCAATTTTGCTTCTTGTATTTTTGTAGTGGGTTTAGTTGGGAGGATTTTTAAATGGTTACTGAATTGATTGAGCCATTTTTCTGGAGGTCATATCGATCTTTTTCTGATAACTGTATGATGGCGCCTCAGTTAATTTTGTTAAGCGACTGAATTTAAATTTTAATGCGACTTAATGTGGTTTCTATGCCGCTTTCGGCATATTAGGTACGTTGAATCTTGCTCCTTTACCCCCTGATAGAGTTTTTCAGCCTCTCGTGTTTATATTTGTGACAATAAAGGATCTGAAATATTCCAGGCAACGTGATGAGTTTCTCTGCTGATGTTTGTATCCGGGGGGGTACTCGACCCATATTTGGGAATAGGTGAGCCACTGAGGGTTTGAAACCCTGACCCTGTTTAGGACAAAAAAATCCTAAAATACACACCCTGTTTAGGACAACAACCTCAATTTTATTACCCTGTTTCGGTCATGCAATACCCTGTTTATAATTAGGACAGACTCGCGCGAAATCATATACCCTGTTAAGGACAGAGAGGCCAAAAACCATACCCTGTCCAGCGGCACATCCCCTTATAGGCCATATAAGGGAGTACCCCCCCGGGTGTTTGTAACGCCAGCACCGGCTTATTTGTATAATTCTGTTGCAGGATGCTGTGTTTCGTATCACAGAGTGTGATCTGTAGACCCTTTTCGTCATGAAACTGAAGTTGTAGCTTCTTTCTAGCTATGCAGCATGCAATAGATGGCTGAACTCTGCTTCAGTGAAATATTTGTGAGTAAGCTCCTCTTGAAACTGAGAGTTTCGTGTCTAGGAGCTCCTAGACACGAAACTCTCATGACGAAAAAGGGTCTATATCTCACACTCTGTGATGCAAAACACAACATCCTGCAACAGAATTATACAAATAATCCGGGCCTGGCGTTACAAACATCAGCAGGGAAATTAACTTATCACGTTGCAGATAATATTACAGACCCTTTATTGCCGAGAGGCTGAAAAAAACTCTATCAAATTCCTAAACGAGCCAGATTCAACGTACCTAATATGCCAAAAGCGGCACAGAAACCACATTTAGTCGCTCAACAAACGATCAGAGGTCAAATTTAACTGAGAATAACAAACAGTGCGCTTGGGCCACAAGAATCCACCGGTTATCTGAAAATTGATCAGATATGACCTCGAGATAAAAGTCTTAAAAAATGCGGCGCCTAAGTTGTAACGGCTCAATTCAGTCACCATATAAAAATCCTCCAAACTAAGCCCACTACAAAAACACAAGAAGCAAAATTGGTCAAAAGACCGAGATAAGGCGCAGCGAACAAAGGCGTGAAGTAGGAGTCGCGTAGGCCTTCCAACCCCATTTTATATCTTTGCCTGTTATCAACAATAACCTCTTCTTCGAGGTCAGAAAGCTTTTTCACGTTTTTCAAGATTTTTTGAGTTTTTTTCAAGATTTTTCCCGTTTTTCAAGTTTTATCGCGTTTTTCAAGATTTTTCGCGTTTTTCAAGTTTTTTTCCACGTTTTTCAAGATTTTTGGTGTTTTTAAAAAGATTTTTCGCGTTTTCAAGTTTTTTTCACGTTTTTCAAGATTTTTCACGTTTTCAAGATTTATCGACGTTTTCACGATTCATCGAGTTTTTCAAAATTCATGGACATTTTCAAGAATCAGTATCGAAACAAAAGAAAAATTAAAGTGATGATACTGATCGTAATATAATAGGTTGGTAGCTGAACAAGAAGTGTCATTAATGTAGCTCATCGCGTCTGTTTAATCCTTGCGGCTCAAGTGTCTTAGCCTTGTCAATTAAGTGTGCCTCACGTGCTTTTCTTACGGAGTCGCGGTTAGTGTGTATTAGTTCCATGGGAATGAGACGGATGTCGTTGTCGGAGTGCCCGGGTAAGTTGAAATGCTCCGAAACAGGGGTAGGGTTAGCAAACTGTTGATGATTTTGGACGGAACGACGATGTTCGCCAAAGCGTTCGTGAAGGTGTCGTTTAGTCTCCCCAATGTCAATTGGCAAGGCAAGTTACGTGTAGCGCATTTTTTGCATTCAATTAAATAAATAAGGTTTTTAGATTTACAAGTTAAAGTGTCTTTAATACGTCGTTCTTATTTAGTAGAGAAAAAGATATATTTGTCTTGCCAATCTAGTAAGAAAGGACACGTGAGGCAACGTGGATGCTTACATCTGTAAATGCCAGCGGTTGATCTTTGATCTTTATTTTTGGGGTCACGCAATCTGGTGCGAACCAATAGATCACACAGACTGGCACTTCTTTCATATAGAGTTGCAACGTTTACCCACCACCGCGTGAACCACCGTAGGATGAACCACCATGGGATGAACCACTAACCACCGTCAGATGTACTAAAGGACTGGGCACTAATAGTTGCGTGCCAATTAATGTTTTGACAAATAAACAATATCAAATCTTGTGTTAATTGAAAGTATTTAAAGCCGGATGCCTGGAACCTTGCGAAAAAATTTCGACAGACCTCATTTCACGTGAGAGTGGGCTCTATCTTTGATAGTCCGCTATAAGCAAACATCTTATCCTTGTTACTTGCGACAATTTAGCTACGATTTAGAAAAGGAAAGATTCCCTCTTGTTTCAAACAAAAACCAGGGGATGGCGGTAAGTATATTTGTCCCTTTTTTACGATGCAGCTCTGATAAATTCAAGCCTGTTTATTGTGTAAACCTCACGCGAAAGATAATCCACCGTTTGCCCAATGTAAAAAAAAATCCCGTTTCAAGAATACCTATGCCCCTATACTTGACATCACCTTGTAAATAAAAAGTGTTAGTTTGGATATTTCGGCAACATTTAATAAACTTGCTCCATTTCGACGAGAACTCCCCTTGAATAACATCTATACATACATTTTGCGTCCCGTGGACAGCAATCTCTTCGGACAAAGGGATTTGTGAAGGTTATTGTGAAGGTCAGATAACTAATTAGCTCTGTTATCATCATGTGTCACGACATTAGGACTTCAATGTAGTATTATTCCAGAAATAAAAAATGTTTTAGTTTTTTCTCCTATGTGTTTTGTGTATTGGTTCTATCTTATCTTAAGTTTGGAAAAGTGAATAATTCGAAACGTGAGAATGGCAGCTCATCAGTGTTGTGGGTGGTATCGATCCTAGTGGATGCGATTTTTCGGAAATAGATAAAATAACTGAAGGGGGAGTCGAAATAATGAAAGCCAGTAAGAAATATTAATGACACTGTAAGAAAGAAAGAAAGAAAGAAAGAAAGAAAGAAAGAAAGAAAGGAAGGAAGAAAGAAAGAAAGAAAGACACTGTAATAAAGAAAGAAAGAGGGACACTGTAATATAGAAAGAAAGAAAGAAAGAAAGAAAGAAAGAAAGAAAGAAAGAAAGGGTGACAACTTTATTTATCCGCGGAATGCCGTTAGTAACAAAGGTGAAAGCCGAGCCGAACACAATTAACAATTATTATACAATTAATAAATAAATAAATAATGGCTGTCTAGGGCCTAACAGATGAAAGCTCTCGTTTGAAAGTCCCCAGGCTTTTACATTGCTTTACCTCGCAGGGTAGGTTGTTGCCTGTACATATTGGCATACACAAACACGCGGTCGATAGACTTGCTAAGCCTGGAGGAAAGATATAAAGCTCCTAGACACGAACCTCTCCACGAACAACATCCTGCAAATATGGAACGCCAAGCGCGACAAAAGTGTTCAAAAATAAAATATTGGTTGTATCATTGAATATGTGCTGTATTGTGTTATAAATGGTTGAAACTCGCCGATATGTGGTTTATAACGAGGTAAATATAGGTTGACAATTTAGTCTTATATACATGTCACTTGAAACTCGATATGTTGTTACAGCCTGAAATATATAGGTTGTAATTATCGATTTGTTCGACTTTCCGAAAATCTTCGGAACGAGGCGGACGCGCGCCTACGCGAGTAATGACGTCAGCTCATTTTTCGCGTTTAAAGTGCAAATCTTGTGTGATTTATTCCCTACTTGTTCGGAGCTGCGTTTACTGAACAAAAAACCAAAAGGCCATGGATCTTTCGGATAACGATATTCAAAGGATCGTTGGCCGCCTATAGATCACACTCCGTGAATCAAAACACAATATCCTGCAACAGAATTATACAAATAAGCCAGGCCCGGCGTTACAAACATTAGCAGGGGAACTCGTTACGTTGCAGATAACATTTCAGATCCTTTTATATTGTCACAAATACAAACACAAGAGGCTGAAAAAAACTTTTAAGTTCCTAAACGAGCCAGATTCAACGTAAATAATATGCCGAAAGCGGCATAGAAACCACATTTAGTCGCTTAACAAACGATCAGAGGTGAAATTTAACTGAGAATAACAAACAGTGCGCTCGAGCCGCAAGAATCCACCGGTTATCTGAAAATTGATCAGACATGACCTCGAGATCAATTCAAGTCTTAAAAAATGCGACGCCTATATAAGTTGTAACAGCTCAAACAGTCACCATATAAGAATCCTCCAAACTAAGCCCATTACAAAAACACAAGAAGCAAAATTGGTCAAAAGACCGAGATAAGGCGTGGCGAAAAAAGACGTGAAGTAGGAGTCGCGTAGGCCTTCCAACCCCATTTTATAACTGTAATAAAGTAACACAGAGGGCTTACATGCTACGGAAGAAGTAGATTAGTTGTAATACTCGTAAATAAATCATAACACAATGATATGACGAAAACATGTATGGAAGAATCATGATATTCTGTTCTACTTTGTATTCTGATGTCTGTATAATTCCCAGGGCCATACTCCAGATTTCAACTGACGAGGACGTGCGAAGGATTCTTTTGGGTTTGGTTTATTTTAGACAAGAATTTCGGGATTACGTTTTATTGGCATGTCCTGAAATTTATTAGTTCTTGCCACGGTGGTTCATCCCACAGTGGTTCATGTCACGGCGGTTCATCCCAAGGTGGTTCATCCCACGGTGGTTCATCCCAAGGTGGTTCATCCTACCGTGGTTCATCCCACGGTGGTTAATCCCACGCTGGTTCATCCCACGGTGGTTCATCCCACAGTGGTTCATCCCACGGTGGTTCATCCCACGGTGGTTCATGTCACGGTGGTTCATCCTACGGTGGTTCATCCCACGGTGGTTCATCCTACGGTGGTTCATCCCACATTGGTTCATGCCCCGGTGGTTCATCCCACGGTGGTTCATCCCACGCTGGTTCATCCCACGGTGGTTCATCCCACGCTGGTTCATCCCACGGTGGTTCATCCCACAGTGGTTCATCCCACGGTGGTTCATCCCACGGTGGTTCATGTCACGGTGGTTCATCCTACGGTGGTTCATCCTACGGTGGTTCATCCCACATTGGTTCATGCCCCGGTGGTTCATCCCACGGTGGTTCATCCCACGGTGGTTCATCCCACAGTGGTTCATCCCACGGTGGTTCATCCCACGGTGGTTCATGTCACGGTGGTTCATCCCACAGTGGTTCATGTTACGGTGGTTCATCCCACGGTGGTTCATCCTACGGTGGTTCATCCCAAGGTGGTTCATGCCTCGGTGCTTCATCCCACGGTGGTTCATCCTACAGTCGTTCATCCCACAGTGGTTCATGCCTCAGTGATTCATCCCACGCTGGTTCATCCCACAGTGGTTCATGTCACGGTGGTTCATCCCACGGTGATTCATCCCACAGTGGTTCATTCCACGGTGGTTCATCCCACGGTGGTTCATCCCACGGTGGTTCATCCCACGGTGGTTCATGTCACGGTGGTTCATTCCACGGTGGTTCATCCCACGGTGGTTCATCGAACGGTGGTTCATGTCACGGTGGTTCATCCCACAGTGGTTCATGCCCCGGTGGTTCATGTCACGGTGGTTCATCCCACGGTGGTTCATCGAACGGTGGTTCATGTCACGGTGGTTCATCCCACGGTGGTTCATCCCACGGTGGTTCATCCCACGCTGGTTCATCCCACGGTGGTTCATCCCACGCTGGTTCATCCCACGGTGGTTCATCCCACAGTGGTTCATCCCACGGTGGTTCATCCCACGGTGGTTCATGTCACGGTGGTTCATCCTACGATGGTTCATCCTACGGCGGTTCATCCCACATTGGTTCATGCCCCGGTGGTTCATCCCACGGTGGTTCATCCCACGGTGGTTCATCCCACAGTGGTTCATCCCACGGTGGTTCATCCCACGGTGGTTCATGTCACGGTGGTTCATCCCACAGTGGTTCATGTTACGGTGGTTCATCCCACGGTGGTTCATCCTCCGGTGGTTCATCCCAAGGTGGTTCATGCCTCGGTGCTTCATCCCACGGTGGTTCATCCTACAGTCGTTCATCCCACAGTGGTTCATGCCTCAGTGATTCATCCCACGCTGGTTCATCCCACAGTGGTTCATGTCACGGTGGTTCATCCCACGGTGATTCATCCCACAGTGGTTCATGTCACGGTGGTTCATTCCACGGTGGTTCATCCCACGGTGGTTCATCGAACGGTGGTTCATGTCACGGTGGTTCATCCCACGGTGGTTCATCCCGCAGTGGTTCATGCCCCGGTGGTTCATGTCACGGTGTTTCATGTCACGGTGGTTCATGTCACGGTGGTACATTCCACGGTGGTTCATCCCACAGTGGTTCATCCCACGGTGGTTCATCCCACAGTGGTTCATCCCACAATGGTTCATTCCACGGTGGTTCATCCCACGGTGGTTCATCCCACGGTGGTTCATCCCACAGTGGTTCATCCCACGGGGGTTCATCCCACGGTGGTTCATCCGAGAGTAGCTCATTCCACGGTGGTTCATGTCACGGTGGTTCATTCCAGGGTGGTTCATCCCACGGTGGTTCATCCCACGGTGGTTCATGTCACAATGATTCATCCCACAGTGGTTCATCCCACGGGGGTTCATAACACAGTAGTTCATCCCACAGTGGTTCATCCCACAGTGGTACATTCCACAGTGGTTCATCCCACGGTGGTTCATGCCACAGTGGTTCATTCCACAGTGGTTCATTCCACGGTGGTTCATTCCACAGTGGTTCTTTCCACGGTGGTTCATCCAACAGTGGTTCATCCCATAGTAGTTCATTCCACGGTAGTTCATCCCACAGTGGTTCATCCCACGGTGGTTCATCCCACGGTGGTTCATCCCACAGTGGTTCATTCCACGGTGGTTCATCCCACGGTGGTTCATCCCACGGTGGTTCATCCCACGGTGGTTCATCCCACAGTGGTTCATTCCACGGTGGTTTATCCCACGGTGGTTCATCCCACGGTGGTTCATCCCACGGTGGTTCATCCCACGGTGGTTCATCCCACAGTGGCTCATTCCACGGTGGTTCATCCCACGGTGGTTCATCCCACGGTGGTTCATCCCACGGTGGTTCATCGCACGGTGGTTCATCCCACACTGGTTCATTCCACGGTGCTTCATGTCACGAAGATTCATTCCACCGTGGTTCATCCGACGGTGATTCATCCCACGGTGGTTCATCTCACGGTGGTTCATCCCACAGTGGTTCATCCCACGGTGGTTCATAACACAGTGGTTCATCCACAGTGGTTCATCCCACAGTGGTTCATCCCACAGTGGTTCATTCCACGGTAGTTCATCCCACGGTGGTTCATGCCACAGTGGTTCATTCCACTGTGGTTCATTCCACGGTGGTTCATCCAACAGTGGTTCATCCCAAAGTGGTTCATTCCATGGTGGTTCATCCCACAATGGTTCATCCCAAGGTGGTTCATTCCACGTTGGTTCATCCTACGCTGGTTCATCCCACGGTGGTTCATCCCACAGTGGTTCATTCCACGGTGGCTAATCCCACGGTGGTTTATCCCACGGTGGTTCATCCCACAGTAGTTCATTCCACGGTGGTTCATGACACGGTGGTTCATTCCACGGTGTTTCATGTACAGTGGTTCGTTCCACGGTTGTTCATGCCAAAGTGGTTCATTCCACGGTGATTCATCCCACAGTGGTTCATCCCACGGTGGTTCATCCCACGGTGGTTCATCCCACGGTGGTTCATGTCACGGTGCTTCATGCCACGGTGGTTAATGTCACGGTGGTTCATCCCACGGTGGTTCATCCCACAGTTGTTCATGCCCCGGTGGTTCATGCCCCGGTGGTTCATGTCACGGTGGTTCATGTCATGGTGGTTCATTCCAAGCTGGTTCATTCGACGGTGGTTCATTCCACGGTGGTTCATCCCACGGTGGTTCATGTCACGGTGGCTCATTCCACGGTGGTTCATCCCACGCTGGTTCATCCCAAGGTGGTTCATGCCACGCTGGTTCATCCCACAGTGGTTCATTCCACGGTGGTTCATCCCACAGTGGTTCATCTTACGGTGGTTCATTCCACGGTGGTTCATCTCACGGTGGTTCATCCCACAGTGGTTCATCCCACAGTGGTTCATTCCACGGTAGTTCATCCCACGGTGGTTCATGCCACAGTGGTTCATTCCACAGTGGTTCATTCCACGGTGGTTCATTCCACAGTGGTTCTTTCCACGGTGGTTCATCCCACAGTGGTTCATCCCATAGTGGTTCATTCCACGGTGGTTCATCCCACAGTGGTTCATCCCACGGTGGTTCATTGCACGGTGGTTCATCCCACGGTGGTTCATGCCACAGTGGTTCATTCCAGGGTGGTTCATGTCACGGTGGTTCATTCCACGGTGGTTCATCCCACGGTGGTTCATCCCACGGTGGTTCATCCCACGGTGGTTCATCAAACGGTGGTTCATCCCACACTGGTTCATTCCACGGTGCTTCATGTCACGGTGGTTCATCCGACGGTGAATCATCCCACGGTGGTTCATCTCACGGTGGTTCATCCCACAGTGGTTCATCCCACAGTGGTTCATCCCACAGTGGTTCATTCCACGGTGGTTCATCCCACGGTGGTTCATGCCACACTGGTTCATTCCACAGTGGTTCATTCCACGGTGGTTCATCCCACAGTGGTTCATCCCACAGTGGTTCATTCCACGGTGGTTCATCCCACAGTGGTTCATCCCACAGTGGTTCATTCCACGGTGGTTCATCCTACGCTGGATCATCCCACGGTGGTTCATCCCACAGTGGTTCATTCCACGGTGGCTAATCCCACAGTGGTTCATCCCACGGTGGTTCTTCCCACAGTGGTTCATTCCACGGTGGTTCATTCCACGGTGTTTCATGTCACGGTGGTTCGTTCCACGGTTGTTCATGCCACAGTGGTTCATTCCACGGTGATTCATCCCACAGTGGTCCATCAGACGGTGGTTCATCCCACGGTGGTTCATCCCACGGTGGTTCATGTCACGGTGCTTCATACCTCGGTGGTTCATGTCACGGTGGTTCATCCCACGGTGGTTCATCCCACAGTTGTTCATGCCCCGGTGGTTCATACCCCGGTGGTTCATGTCACGGTGGTTCATGTCATGGTGGTTCACTCCACGCTGGTTCATTCGACGGTGGTTCAGTCGACGGTGGTTCATCCCACGGTGGTTCATCCCACGGTGGTTCATGTCACGGGGGCTCATTCCACGGTTGTTCATCCCACGCTGGTTCATCCAAAGGTGGTTCATGCCACGCTGGTTCATCCCACAGTGGTTCATCCCACGGTGGTTCATTCCACGGTGGTTCATCCCACGGTGGTTCATCCCACAGTGGTTCATCCCACAGTGGTTCATTCCACGGTGGTTCATCCCACGGTGGTTCATGCCACAGTGGTTCATTCCACAGTGGTTCATTCCACAGTGGTTCATTCCACAGTGGTTCATTCCACGCTGGTTCATCCTACGCTGGATCATCCCACGGTGGTTCATCCCACAGTGGTTCATTCCACGGTGGCTAATCCCACAGTGGTTCATCCCACGGTGGTTCTTCCCACAGTGGTTCATTCCACGGTGGTTCATTCCACGGTGGTTCATTCCACAGTGTTTCATGTCACGGTGGTTCGTTCCACGGTTGTTCATGCCACAGTGGTTCATTCCACGGTGATTCATCCCACAGTGGTCCATCAGACGGTGGTTCATCCCACGGTGGTTCATCCCACGGTGGTTCATGTCACGGTGCTTCATACCACGGTGGTTCATGTCACGGTGGTTCATCCCACGGTGGTTCATCCCACAGTTGTTCATGCCCCGGTGGTTCATACCCCGGTGGTTCATGTCACGGTGGTTCATGTCATGGTGGTTCATTCCACGCTGGTTCATTCGACGGTGGTTCATTCGACGGTGGTTCATCCCACGGTGGTTCATCCCACGGTGGTTCATGTCACGGTGGCTCATTCCACGGTGGTTCATCCCACGCTGGTTCATCCCAAGGTGGTTCATGCCACGCTGCTTCATCCCACAGTGGTTCATCCCACGGTGGTTCATTCCACGGTGGTTTATCCCACGGTGGTTCATCCCACGGTGGTTCATCCCACAGTGGTTCATCCCACAGTAGTTCATTCCACGGTGGTTCATCCCACGGTGGTTCATCCCACGGTGTTTCATGGCACAGTGGTTCATTCCACAGTGGTTCATTCCACAGTGATTCATTCCACAGTGGTTCATTCCACAGTGGTTCATTCCACGGTGGTTCATCCCACGGTGGTTTATTCCACAGTGGTTCATTCCACAGTGGTTCATCCCACAGTGGTTAATGTCACGGTGGTTCATCCCACAGTCGTTCATCCCACAGTGGTTCATTCCACGGTGGTTCATTCCACGGTGGTTCATCCCACAGTGGTTCATCCCACAGGGGTTTATTCCTCGGTGGTTCATGCCATGGTGGTTCATTCCACGCTGGTTCATTCCACGGTGGTTCATCCCACGGTGGTTCATCCCACGGTGGTTCATGTCACGGTGGCTCATTCCACGGTGGTTCATCCCACGCTGGTTCATCCCAAGGTGGTTCATGCCACGCTGGTTCATCCCACAGTGGTTCATTCCACGGTGGTTCATCCCACAGTGGTTCATCCCACGGTGGTTCATTCCACGGTGGTTCTTCCCACGGTCGTTCATCCCACAGTGGTTCATTCCACAGTGGTTCATTCCACAGTGGTTCATGTCACGGTGGTTCATCCCACGGTGGTTTATTCCACAGTGGTTCATTCCACAGTGGTTCATCCCACAGTGGTTCATTCCACGGTGGTTCATCCCACAGTCCTTCATCCCATAGTGGTTCATTCCACGGTGGTTCATTCCACGGTGGTTCATCCCACAGTGGTTCATCCCACAGGGGTTCATTCCACGGTGGTTCATTCCACGGTGGTTCATCCCACGGTGGTTCATCCCACGGTGGTTCATCCCACCGTGGTTCATCCCACGGTGGTTCATCCCACGGTGGTTCATCTCACAGTGGTTCATTCCACGGTGGTTCATCCCACAGTGGTTCATCCCACGGTGGTTCATCCCACGGTGGTTCATCCCACGGTGGTTCATCCCACGGTGCTTCATGCTACGGTGGTTCCTTCCACGGTGGTTCATCCGACGGTGATTCATCCCACGGTGGTCCATCTCACGGTGGTTCATCCCACAGTGGTTCATCCCACGGTGGTTCATCCCAGGGTGGTTCATCCCACGGTGGTTCATCCCACACTGGTTCATTCCACGGTGCTTCATGTCACGCTGGTTCATTCCACAGTGGTTCATCCGACGGTGTTTCATCCGACGGTGGTTCATCTCACGGTGGTTCATCCCACAGTGGTTCATCCCACGGTTGTTCATCCCACAGTGGTTCATCCCACGGTGGTTCATCCCACGGTGGTTCATCCCACAGTGGTTCATCCCACAGTGGTTCATTCCACAGTGGTTCATTCCACGGTGGTTCATCCCACAGTCCTTCATCCCACAGTGGTTCATTCCACGGTAGTTCATTCCACGGTGGTTCATCCCACAGTGGTTCATCCCACAGGGGTTCATTCCACGATGGTTCATTCCACGGTGGTTCATCCCACGGTGGTTCATCCCACGGTGGTTCATCCCACCGTGGTTCATCCCACGGTGGTTCATCCCACGGTGGTTCATCTCACAGTGGTTTATTCCACGGTGGTTCATCCCACAGTGGTTCATCCCACGGTGGTTCATCCCACGGTGGTTCATCCCACGGTGGTTCATCCCACCGTGGTTCATCCCACGGTGGTTTATCCCACGGTGGTTTATCTCACAGTGGTTCATTCCACGGTGGTTCATCCCACAGTGGTTCATCCCACGGTGGTTCATCCCACGGTGGTTCATCCCACGGTGCTTCATGTCACGGTGGTTCATTCCACGGTGGTTCATCCGACGGTGATTCATCCCACGGTGGTCCATCTCACGGTGGTTCATCCCACAGTGGTTCATCCCACGGTGGTTCATCCCACGGTGGTTCATCCCACGGTGGTTCAAACCACACTGGTTCATTCCACGGTGCTTCATGTCACGGTGGTTCATTCCACGGTGGTTCATCCGACGGTGTTTCATCCCACGGTGGTTCATCTCACGGTGGTTCATCCCACAGTGGTTTATCCCACAGTGGTTCATCCCACAGTGGTTCATTCCACGGTGGTTCATCCCACGGTGGTTCATGCCACAGTGGTTCATTCCACAGTGGTTCATTCCACGGTGGTTCATCCCACCGTGGTTCATCCCACAGTGGTTCATCCCACAGTGGTTCATTCCACGGTGGTTCATCCCACAGTGGTTCATCCCACGGTGGTTCATTCCACGGTGGTTCATCCTACGCTGGATCATCCCACGGTGGTTCATCCCACAGTGGTTCATTCCACGGTGGCTAATCCCACTGTTGTTCATCCCACGGTGGTTCTTCCCACGGTGGTTCATTCCACGGTGGTTCATTCCACAGTGTTTCATGTCACGGTGGTTCGTTCCACGGTTGTTCATGCCACAGTGGTTCATTCCACGGTGAATCATCCCACAGTGGTCCATCAGACGGTGGTTCATCCCACGGTGGTTCATCCCACGGTGGTTCATGTCACGGTGCTTCATACAACGGTGGTTCATGTCACGGTGGTTCATCCCACGGTGGTTCATCCCACAGTTGTTCATGCCCCGGTGGTTCATACCCCGGTGGTTCATGTCACGGTGATTCATGTCATGGTGGTTCATTCCACGCTGGTTCATTCGACGGTGGTTCATTCGACGGTGGTTCATCCCACGGTGGTTCATCCCACGGTGGTTCATGTCACGGTGGCTCATTCCACGGTGGTTCATCCCACGCTGGTTCATCCCAAGGTGGTTCATGCCACGCTGGTTCATCCCACAGTGGTTCATGCCACAGTGGTTCATTCCACAGTGGTTCATTCCACAGTGGTTCATTCCACAGTGGTTCATTCCACAGTGGTTCATTCCACGGTGGTTCATCCCACGGTGGTTTATTCCACAGTGGTTCATTCCACAGTGGTTCATCCCACAGTGGTTCATGTCACGGTGGTTCATCCCACAGTCGTTCATCCCACAGTGGTTCATTCCACGGTGGTTCATTCCACGGTGGTTCATCCCACAGTGGTTCATCCCACAGGGGTTTATTCCACGGTGGTTCATTAAACGGTGGTTCATCCCACGGTGGTTCATCCCACGGTGGTTCATCCCACGGTGGTTCATCCCACGGTGGTTCATCCCACCGTCGTTCATCCCACGGTGGTTCATCCCACGGAGGTTCATCTCACAGTGGTTCATTCCACGGTGGTCCACCCCACAGTGGTTCATCCCACGGTGGTTCATCCCAAGGTGGTTCATCCCACGGTGCTTCATGCCACCTTGGTTCATTCCACGGGGGTTTATCCCACGGTGGTTCATCCCACAGTGGTTCATCCCACAGTGGTTCATTCCACAGTGGTTCATCCCACGGTGGTTCATGCAACAGTGGTTCATTCCACAGTGGTTCATTCCACGGTGGTTCATTCCACAGTGGTTCATCCCACAGTGGTTCATTCCACGGTGGTTCATCCCACAGTTGTTCATCCCACAGTGGTTCATTTCACGGTGGTTCATTCTACGGTGGTTCATCCCACAGTGGTTCATCCCACAGTGGTTCATTCCACGGTGGTTCATCCCACGGTGGTTCATCCCACAGTGGTTCATTCCACGGTGGTTCATCCCACGGTGGTTCATGCCACAGTTTTTCATTCCACAGTGGTTCATTCCACGGTGGTTCATTCCATAGTGGTTCATCCCACAGTGGTTCATTCCACGGTGGTTCATCCCACGGTGGTTCATGCCACAGTTTTTCATTCCACAGTGGTTCATTCCACGGTGGTTCATTCCATAGTGGTTCATCCCACGGTGGTTCATCCCACAGTGGTTCATTTCACGGTGGTTCATCCCACGGTGGTTCATGGCACAGTGGTTCATTCCACAGTGGTTCATTCCACAGTGGTTCATTCCACAGTGGTTCATTCCACGGTGGTTCATCCCACGGTGGTTTATTCCACAGTGGTTCATTCCACAGTGGTTCATCCCACAGTGGTTCATGTCACGGTGGTTCATCCCACAGTCGTTCATCCCACAGTGGTTCATTCCACGGTGGTTCATTCCACGGTGGTTCATCCCACAGTGGTTCATCCCACAGGGGTTTATTCCCCGGTGGTTCATGCCATGGTGGTTCATTCCACGCTGGTTCATTCCACGGTGGTTCATCCCACGGTGGTTCATCCCACGGTGGTTCATGTCACGGTGGCTCATTCCACGGTGGTTCATCCCACGCTGGTTCATCCCAAGGTGGTTCATGCCACGCTGGTTCATCCCACAGTGGTTCATTCCACGGTGGTTCATCCCACAGTGGTTCATCCCACGGTGGTTCATTCCACGGTGGTTCATCCCACGGTGGTTCATCCCACAGTGGTTCATCCCACACGGTGGTTCAGCCCACGGTGGTTCATGCCACAGTGGTTCATTCCACAGTGGTTCATTCCACAGTGGTTCATGTCACGGTGGTTCATCCCACGGTGGTTTATTCCACAGTGGTTCATTCCACAGTGGTTCATCCCACAGTGGTTCATTCCACGGTGGTTCATTCCAGAGTCCTTCATCCCACAGTGGTTCATTCCACGGTGGTTCCTTCCACGGTGGTTCATCCCACAGTGGTTCATCCCACAGGGGTTCATTCCACGGTGGTTCATTCCACGGTGGTTCATCCCACGGTGGTTCATCCCACGGTGGTTCATCCCACCGTGGTTCATCCCACGGTGGTTCATCCCACGGTGGTTCATCTCACAGTGGTTCATTCCACGGTGGTTCATCCCACAGTGGTTCATTCCACGGTGGTTCATCCCACGGTGGTTCATCCCACGGTGCTTCATGCCACGGTGGTTCATTCCACGGTAGTTCATCCGACGGTGATTCATCCCACGGTGGTCCATCTCACGGTGGTTCATCCCACAGTGGTTCATCCTACGGTGGTTCATCCCACGGTGGTTCATCCCACGGTGGTTCATCCCACACTAGTTCATTCCACGGTGCTTCATGTCACGCTGGTTCATTCCACAGTGGTTCATCCGACGGTGTTTCATCCGACGGTGGTTCATCTCACGGTGGTTCATCCCACAGTGGTTCATCCCACGGTGGTTCATCCCACAGTGGTTCATCCCACGGTGGTTCATCCCACGGTGGTTCATCCCACAGTGGTTCATCCCACAGTGGTTCATTCCACAGTGGTTCATTCCACGGTGGTTCATCCCACAGTCCTTCATCCCACAGTGGTTCATTCCACGGTGGTTCATTCCACGGTGGTTCATCCCACGGTGGTTCATCCCACCGTGGTTCATCCCACGGTGGTTCATCCCACGGTGGTTCATCCCACCGTGGTTCATCCCACGGTAGTTCATCCTACGGTGGTTCATCCCACGGTGGTTCATCCCACGGTGGTTCATCCCACACTGGTTCATTCCACGGTGCTTCATGTCACGCTGGTTCATTCCACAGTGGTTCATCCGACGGTGTTTCATCCGACGGTGGTTCATCTCACGGTGGTTCATCCCACAGTGGTTCATCCCACGGTGGTTCATCCCACAGTGGTTCATCCCACGGTGGTTCATCCCACGGTGGTTCATCCCACAGTGGTTCATCCCACAGTGGTTCATTCCACAGTGGTTCATTCCACGGTGGTTCATCCCACAGTCCTTCATCCCACAGTGGTTCATTCCACGGTGGTTCATTCCACGGTGGTTCATCCCACAGTGGTTCATCCCACTGGGGTTCATTCCACGGTGGTTCATTCCACGGTGGTTCATCCCACGGTGGTTCATCCCACGGTGGTTCATCCCACCGTGGTTCATCCCACGGTGGTTCATCCCACGGTGGTTCATCTCACAGTGGTTCATTCCACGGTGGTTCATCCCACAGTGGTTCATCCCACGGTGGTTCATCCCACGGTGGTTCATCCCACGGTGGTTCATCCCACCGTGGTTCATCCCACGGTGGTTTATCCCACGGTGGTTTATCTCACAGTGGTTCATTCCACGGTGGTTCATCCCACAGTGGTTCATCCCACGGTGGTTCATCCCACGGTGGTTCATCCCACGGTGCTTCATGTCACGGTGGTTCATTCCACGGTGGTTCATCCGACGGTGATTCATCCCACGGTGGTCCATCTCACGGTGGTTCATCCCACAGTGGTTCAACCCACGGTGGTTCATGACACGGTGGTTCATCCCACGGTGGTTCATCCCACACTGGTTCATTCCACGGTGCTTCATGTCACGGTGGTTCATTCCACGGTGGTTCATCCGACGGTGTTTCATCCCACGGTGGTTCATCTCACGGTGGTTCATCCCACAGTGGTTCATCCCACAGTGGTTCATCCCACAGTGGTTCATTCCACGGTGGTTCATCCCACGGTGGTTCATGCCACAGTGGTTCATTCCACAGTGGTTCATTCCACGGTGGTTCATCCCACAGTGGTTCATCCCACAGTGGTTCATTCCACGGTGGTTCATCCCACAGTGGTTCATCCCACGGTGGTTCATTCCACGGTGGTTCATCCTACGCTGGATCATCCCACGGTGGTTCATCCCACAGTGGTTCATTTCACGGTGGCTAATCCCACTGTTGTTCATCCCACGGTGGTTCTTCCCACAGTGGTTCATTCCACGGTAGTTCATTCCACAGTGTTTCATGTCACGGTGGTTCGTTCCACGGTTGTTCATGCCACAGTGGTTCATTCCACGGTGATTCATCCCACAGTGGTCCATCAGACGGTGGTTCATCCCACGGTGGTTCATCCCACGGTGGTTCATGTCACGGTGCTTCATACCACGGTGGTTCATGTCACGGTGGTTCATCCCACGGTGGTTCATCCCACAGTTATTCATGCCCCGGTGGTTCATACACCGGTGGTTCATGTCACGGTGATTCATGTCATGGTGGTTCATTCCACGCTGGTTCATTCGACGGTGGTTCATTCGACGGTGGTTCATCCCACGGTGGTTCATGTCACGGTGGCTCATTCCACGGTGGTTCATCCCACGCTGGTTCATCCCAAGGTGGTTCATGCCACGCTGGTTCATCCCACAGTGGTTCATCCCACGGTGGTTCATTCCACGGTGGTTTATCCCACGGTGGTTCATCCCACGGTGGTTCATCCCACAGTGGTTCATCCCACGGTGGCTCATCCCACGGTGGTTCATGCCACAGTGGTTCATTCCACAGTGGTTCATTCCACAGTGGTTCATTCCACAGTGGTTCATTCCACAGTGGTTCATTCCACAGTGGTTCATTCCACGGTGGTTCATCCCACGGTGGTTTATTCCACAGTGGTTCATTCCACAGTGGTTCATCCCACAGTGGTTCATGTCACGGTGGTTCATCCCACAGTCGTTCATCCCACAGTGGTTCATTCCACGGTGGTTCATTCCACGGTGGTTCATCCCACAGTGGTTCATTCCACAGGGGTTTTTTCCACGGTGGTTCATTCCACGGTGGTTCATCCCACGGTGGTTCATCCCACGGTGGTTCATCCCACGGTGGTTCATCCCACGGTGGTTCATCCCACCGTCGTTCATCCCACGGTGGTTCATCCCACGGAGGTTCATCTCACAGTGGTTCATTCCACGGTGGTCCATTCCACAGTGGTTCATCCCACGGTGGTTCATCCCAAGGTGGTTCATCCCACAGTGCTTCATGCCACGGTGGTTCATTCCACTGGGGTTTATCGCACGGTGGTTCATCCCACAGTGGTTCATCCCACAGTGGTTCATTCCACAGTGGTTCATCCCACGGTGGTTCATGCAACAGTGGTTCATTCCACAGTGGTTCATTCCACGGTGGTTCATTCCACAGTGGTTCATCCCACAGTGGTTCGTTTCATGTCACGGTGGTTCGTTCCACGGTTGTTCATGCCACAGTGGTTCATTCCACGGTGATTCATCCCACAGTGGTTCATCGCACGGTGGTTCATCCCACGGTGGTTCATGTCACGGTGCTTTATGCCACGGTGGTTCATGTCACTGTGGTTCATCCCACGGTGGTTCATCCCACAGGTGTTTTTGCCCCGGTGGTTCATACCCCGGTGGTTCATGTCACGGTGGTTCATGCCATGGTGGTTCATTCCACGCTGGTTCATTCCACGGTGGTTCATCCCACGGTGGTTCATCCCACGGTGGTTCATGTCACGGTGGCTCATTCCACGGTGGTTCATCCCGCGCTGGTTCATCCCAAGGTGGTTCATGCCACGCTGGTTCATCCCACAGTGGTTCATTCCACGGTGGTTCATCCCACAGTGGTTCATCCCACAGTGGTTCATTCCACGGTGGTTCATCCCACGGTGGTTCATCCCACAGTGGTTCATTCCACGGTGGTTCATCCCACGGTGGTTCATGCCACAGTTTTTCATTCCACAGTGGTTCATTCCACGGTGGTTCATTCCATAGTGGTTCATCCCACAGTGGTTCATTCCACGGTGGTTCATCCCACGGTGGTTCATGCCACAGTTTTTCATTCCACAGTGGTTCATTCCACGGTGGTTCATTCCATAGTGGTTCATCCCACGGTGGTTCATCCCACAGTGGTTCATTTCACGGTGGTTCATCCCACGGTGGTTCATGGCACAGTGGTTCATTCCACAGTGGTTCATTCCACAGTGGTTCATTCCACAGTGGTTCATTCCACAGTGGTTCATTCCACGGTGGTTCATCCCACGGTGGTTTATTCCACAGTGGTTCATTCCACAGTGGTTCATCCCACAGTGGTTCATGTCACGGTGGTTCATCCCACAGTCGTTCATCCCACAGTGGTTCATTCCACGGTGGTTCATTCCACGGTGGTTCATCCCACAGTGGTTCATCCCACAGGGGTTTATTCCCCGGTGGTTCATGCCATGGTGGTTCATTCCACGCTGGTTCATTCCACGGTGGTTCATCCCACGGTGGTTCATCCCACGGTGGTTCATGTCACGGTGGCTCATTCCACGGTGGTTCATCCCACGCTGGTTCATCCCAAGGTGGTTCATGCCACGCTGGTTCATCCCACAGTGGTTCATTCCACGGTGGTTCATCCCACAGTGGTTCATCCCACGGTGGTTCATTCCACGGTGGTTCATCCCACGGTGGTTCATCCCACAGTGGTTCATCCCACACGGTGGTTCAGCCCACGGTGGTTCATGCCACAGTGGTTCATTCCACAGTGGTTCATTCCACAGTGGTTCATGTCACGGTGGTTCATCCCACGGTGGTTTATTCCACAGTGGTTCATTCCACAGTGGTTCATCCCACAGTGGTTCATTCCACGGTGGTTCATTCCAGAGTCCTTCATCCCACAGTGGTTCATTCCACGGTGGTTCATTCCACGGTGGTTCATCCCACAGTGGTTCATCCCACAGGGGTTCATTCCACGGTGGTTCATTCCACGGTGGTTCATCCCACGGTGGTTCATCCCACGGTGGTTCATCCCACCGTGGTTCATCCCACGGTGGTTCATCCCACGGTGGTTCATCTCACAGTGGTTCATTCCACGGTGGTTCATCCCACAGTGGTTCATTCCACGGTGGTTCATCCCACGGTGGTTCATCCCACGGTGCTTCATGCCACGGTGGTTCATTCCACGGTGGTTCATCCGACGGTGATTCATCCCACGGTGGTCCATCTCACGGTGGTTCATCCCACAGTGGTTCATCCTACGGTGGTTCATCCCACGGTGGTTCATCCCACGGTGGTTCATCCCACACTGGTTCATTCCACGGTGCTTCATGTCACGCTGGTTCATTCCACAGTGGTTCATCCGACGGTGTTTCATCCGACGGTGGTTCATCTCACGGTGGTTCATCCCACAGTGGTTCATCCCACGGTGGTTCATCCCACAGTGGTTCATCCCACGGTGGTTCATCCCACGGTGGTTCATCCCACAGTGGTTCATCCCACAGTGGTTCATTCCACAGTGGTTCATTCCACGGTGGTTCATCCCACAGTCCTTCATCCCACAGTGGTTCATTCCACGGTGGTTCATTCCACGGTGGTTCATCCCACGGTGGTTCATCCCACCGTGGTTCATCCCACGGTGGTTCATCCCACGGTGGTTCATCCCACCGTGGTTCATCCCACGGTGGTTCATCCTACGGTGGTTCATCCCACGGTGGTTCATCCCACGGTGGTTCATCCCACACTGGTTCATTCCACGGTGCTTCATGTCACGCTGGTTCATTCCACAGTGGTTCATCCGACGGTGTTTCATCCGACGGTGGTTCATCTCACGGTGGTTCATCCCACAGTGGTTCATCCCACGGTGGTTCATCCCACAGTGGTTCATCCCACGGTGGTTCATCCCACGGTGGTTCATCCCACAGTGGTTCATCCCACAGTGGTTCATTCCACAGTGGTTCATTCCACGGTGGTTCATCCCACAGTCCTTCATCCCACAGTGGTTCATTCCACGGTGGTTCATTCCACGGTGGTTCATCCCACAGTGGTTCATCCCACTGGGGTTCATTCCACGGTGGTTCATTCCACGGTGGTTCATCCCACGGTGGTTCATCCCACGGTGGTTCATCCCACCGTGGCTCATCCCACGGTGGTTCATCCCACGGTGGTTCATCTCACAGTGGTTCATTCCACGGTGGTTCATCCCACAGTGGTTCATCCCACGGTGGTTCATCCCACGGTGGTTCATCCCACGGTGGTTCATCCCACCGTGGTTCATCCCACGGTGGTTTATCCCACGGTGGTTTATCTCACAGTGGTTCATTCCACGGTGGTTCATCCCACAGTGGTTCATCCCACGGTGGTTCATCCCACGGTGGTTCATCCCACGGTGCTTCATGTCACGGTGGTTCATTCCACGGTGGTTCATCCGACGGTGATTCATCCCACGGTGGTCCATCTCACGGTGGTTCATCCCACAGTGGTTCAACCCACGGTGGTTCATGACACGGTGGTTCATCCCACGGTGGTTCATCCCACACTGGTTCATTCCACGGTGCTTCATGTCACGGTGGTTCATTCCACGGTGGTTCATCCGACGGTGTTTCATCCCACGGTGGTTCATCTCACGGTGGTTCATCCCACAGTGGTTCATCCCACAGTGGTTCATCCCACAGTGGTTCATTCCACGGTGGTTCATCCCACGGTGGTTCATGCCACAGTGGTTCATTCCACAGTGGTTCATTCCACGGTGGTTCATCCCACAGTGGTTCATCCCACAGTGGTTCATTCCACGGTGGTTCATCCCACAGTGGTTCATCCCACGGTGGTTCATTCCACGGTGGTTCATCCTACGCTGGATCATCCCACGGTGGTTCATCCCACAGTGGTTCATTCCACGGTGGCTAATCCCACTGTTGTTCATCCCACGGTGGTTCTTCCCACAGTGGTTCATTCCACGGTAGTTCATTCCACAGTGTTTCATGTCACGGTGGTTCGTTCCACGGTTGTTCATGCCACAGTGGTTCATTCCACGGTGATTCATCCCACAGTGGTCCATCAGACCTTGGTTCATCCCACGGTGGTTCATCCCACGGTGGTTCATGTCACGGTGCTTCATACCACGGTGGTTCATGTCACGGTGGTTCATCCCACGGTGGTTCATCCCACAGTTATTCATGCCCCGGTGGTTCATACCCCGGTGGTTCATGTCACGGTGATTCATGTCATGGTGGTTCATTCCACGCTGGTTCATTCGACGGTGGTTCATTCGACGGTGGTTCATCCCACGGTGGTTCATGTCACGGTGGCTCATTCCACGGTGGTTCATCCCACGCTGGTTCATCCCAAGGTGGTTCATGCCACGCTGGTTCATCCCACAGTGGTTCATCCCACGGTGGTTCATTCCACGGTGGTTTATCCCACGGTGGTTCATCCCACGGTGGTTCATCCCACAGTGGTTCATCCCACGGTGGCTCATCCCACGGTGGTTCATGCCACAGTGGTTCATTCCACAGTGGTTCATTCCACAGTGGTTCATTCCACAGTGGTTCATTCCACAGTGGTTCATTCCACAGTGGTTCATTCCACGGTGGTTCATCCCACGGTGGTTGATTCCACAGTGGTTCATTCCACAGTGGTTCATCCCACAGTGGTTCATGTCACGGTGGTTCATCCCACAGTCGTTCATCCCACAGTGGTTCATTCCACGGTGGTTCATTCCACGGTGGTTCATCCCACAGTGGTTCATTCCACAGGGGTTTTTTCCACGGTGGTTCATTCCACGGTGGTTCATCCCACGGTGGTTCATCCCACGGTGGTTCATCCCACGGTGGTTCATCCCACGGTGGTTCATCCCACCGTCGTTCATCCCACGGTGGTTCATCCCACGGAGGTTCATCTCACAGTGGTTCATTCCACGGTGGTCCACCCCACAGTGGTTCATCCCACGGTGGTTCATCCCAAGGTGGTTCATCCCACAGTGCTTCATGCCACGGTGGTTCATTCCACTGGGGTTTATCGCACGGTGGTTCATCCCACAGTGGTTCATCCCACAGTGGTTCATTCCACAGTGGTTCATCCCACGGTGGTTCATGCAACAGTGGTTCATTCCACAGTGGTTCATTCCACGGTGGTTCATTCCACAGTGGTTCATCCCACAGTGGTTCGTTTCATGTCACGGTGGTTCGTTCCACGGTTGTTCATGCCACAGTGGTTCATTCCACGGTGATTCATCCCACAGTGGTTCATCGCACGGTGGTTCATCCCACGGTGGTTCATGTCACGGTGCTTTATGCCACGGTGGTTCCTGTCACTGTGGTTCATCCCACGGTGGTTCATCCCACAGGTGTTTTTGCCCCGGTGGTTCATACCCCGGTGGTTCATGTCACGGTGGTTCATGCCATGGTGGTTCATTCCACGCTGGTTCATTCCACGGTGGTTCATCCCACGGTGGTTCATCCCACGGTGGTTCATGTTCACGGTGGCTCATTCCACGGTGGTTCATCCCGCGCTGGTTCATCCCAAGGTGGTTCATGCCACGCTGGTTCATCCCACAGTGGTTCATTCCACGGTGGTTCATCCCACAGTGGTTCATCCCACGGTGGTTCATTCCACGGTGGTTCATCCCACGGTGGTTCATCCCACAGTGGTTCATCCCGCAGTGGTTCATTCCACGGTGGTTCATCCCACGGTGGTTCATGCCACAGTGGTTCATTCCACAGTGGTTCATTCCACAGTGGTTCATGTCACGGTGGTTCATCCCACGGTGGTTTATTCCACAGTGGTTCATTCCACAGTGGTTCATCCCACAGTGGTTCATTCCACGGTGGTTCATCCCACAGTCCTTCATCCCACAGTGGTTCATTCCACGGTGGTTCATTCCACGGTGGTTCATCCCACAGTGGTTCATCCCACAGGGGTTCATTCCACGGTGGTTCATTCCACGGTGGTTCATCCCACGGTGGTTCATCCCACGGTGGTTCATCCCACCGTGGTTCATCCCACGGTGGTTCATCCCACGGTGCTTCATGCCACGGTGGTTCATTCCACGGTGGTTCATCCGACGGTGATTCATCCCACGGTGGTCCATCTCACGGTGGTTCATCCCACAGTGGTTCATCCCACGGTGGTTCATCCCACGGTGGTTCATCCCACGGTGGTTCATCCCACACTGGTTCATTCCACGGTGCTTCATGTCACGGTGGTTCAGTCCACAGTGGTTCATCCGACGGTGTTTCATCCGACGGTGGTTCATCTCACGGTGGTTCATCCCACAGTGGTTCATCCCACGGTGGTTCATCCCACAGTGGTTCATCCCACGGTGGTTCATCCCACGGTGGTTCATCCCACAGTGGTTCATCCCACAGTGGTTCATTCCACAGTGGTTCATCCCACGGTGGTTCATCCCACGGTGGTTCATCCCACGGTGGTTCATCCCACCGTGGTTCATCCCACGGTGGTTTATCCCACGGTGGTTTATCTCACAGTGGTTCATTCCACGGTGGTTCATCCCACAGTGGTTCATCCCACGGTGGTTCATCCCACGGTGGTTCATCCCACGGTGCTTCATGCCATGGTGGTTCATTCCACAGTGGTTCATCCGATGGTGATTCATCCCACGGTGGTCCATCTCACGGTGGCTCATCCCACAGTGGTTCATCCCACGGTGGTTCATCCCACGGTGGTTCATCCCACGGTGGTTCATCCCACACTGGTTCATTCCACGGTGCTTCATGTCACGGTGGTTCATTCCACGGTGGTTCATCCGACGGTGTTTCATCCGACGGTGGTTCATCTCACGGTGGTTCATCCCACAGTGGTTCATCCCACGGTGGTTCATAACACAGTGGTTCATCCCACGGTGGTTCATCCCACGGTGGTTCATCCCACAGTGGTTCATCCCACAGTGGTTCATTCCACGGTGGTTCATCCCACGGTGGTTCATCCCACAGTGGTTCATTCCACGGTGGTTCATCCCACGGTGGTTCATGCCACAGTTTTTCATTCTACAGAGGTTCATTCCACGGTGGTTCATTCCATAGTGGTTCATCCCACAGTGGTTCATTTCACGGTGGCTTATCCTACGGTGGTTCATCCCACAGTGGTTCATTCCACGGTGGTTCATGTCACGGTGGGTCATCCCACGGTGGTTCATGGCACGGTGGTTCATTCCACGGTGGTTCATCCCACAGTGGTTCATTCCACGGTGGTTCATCCTACGGTGGTTCATCCCACGGTGGTTCATCCCACGGTCGTTCATCCCACAGTGGTTCATTCCACGGTGGTTCATGTCACAGTGGTTCATTTTACGGTGGTTCATGTCATGGTGGTTCATTCCATGGTAGTTCATTCCACGGTGGTTCATTCCACGGTGGTTCATGTCACGGTGCTTCATGCCACGATGGTTCATCCTACGGCGGTTCATCCCACAGTGGTTCATCCCACGGTGGTTCATCCCACGGTGGTTCATTCCACGGTGGTTCATCCCACGGTGGTTCATCCCACGGTGGTTCATCCCACAGTGGTTCATCCCAGAGTGTTTCATTCCACGGTGGTTCATGTCACGGTGGTTCATTCCACGGTGGTTCATGTCACGGTGGTTCATCCCACAGTGGTTCATCCCGCGGTGGTTCATCCCCCGGTGGTTCATGTCACGGTGGTTTATTCCGCGGTGGTTCATGCCATGGTGGTTCATCCCACGGTGGTTCATCCCACGGGGGTCACGCTGTGGTGGGTAACGTTCCAAACCCTGCTTACTTCTTTTGTAAGCGAGGACTGGTGGGGAGGAGGATGTTTGTTTGCAGTGGTTTGAAGATTGGAGGATGCCCAAATGTTTCCGTACAGTAGAAGCGGGGTTAGGAAGAGCGGGATTGAAGGTAATAACGAACGGTACTCGATCTGCGTTGCTATTTTGTTGTCGCGGTTTCAAGGTTCGTTCCGTATATTTTTTTTAGTAAAAATTTGTCTGTTTACGTCATTATAATAATGAAGGTTTATTGAAAACGCGTTATGGCACAAAGTGTGAATTAACACATGTTTACAATTTCAAAGTAGAAAATCGAAAATACAAAAATACAATATATCTTAAACTTATCTAAAACTAATCTAAGAGGACTGGGGTTACAGAAATGCTTAAAAACTATTCTAACTAGTAGTAATCGCAGATTAGTGGAGCGCGTTCGACTGCAACCCTTGTCGACACCGAAATTAGGGAAAGAAAGAGTCTGCTCAGCCTTCTGATCTTTCTCGACCCTCGGTTGTCATCAGTTGATATATTTTCAATAGAAAATCGAACATCGTCAGATACGAAATACATGTAAATCTGAAAAAAACAAAGTTGCGTGACATATGTTATTTTTCAGGCGGACATATGACCGTTACATGACCGCTTGTAAGTACTCATCAAAAGTTTCACATGTAAATACAGAATTAAACTGAAATGTTACAACTACCGTTGAACTCTTTACCTTTGATAACCTCCAAAAATGTTCGCGCAATGGTCCTCTCAACCTCTTTTAGTTCGCGGCTTCGTTGATAAACGTCGATTTCCGAAATAAGCAGACAACGCGATTTCTAAATTTAAAAGTGGCAGCATCGACATTACACAAAACTTCGAGAGTGACTCGCCAAGGCATTGTTCGAGAGAGAAATGATTTAAGTATCAAGTAAATTTAAATAGCGTGTTTCCTTCACGGACATATAAATTTGAATGTTGTATGCCGAGTGGTTCTTCATCGAAGGCAGAAGATTAGAATGCCAACTGAATGGCGAACTGCAGGTTGACGTATGTACCAAGGAGTCGTGTATACTTCTCTAAGACCTCGATCAAGGATTTACAATAACTCCTTGGGCGAAAGGTGGCTTTTTCGAGCCTGGAACTTCCCTCGTTCGAAACAAGGTTCTTCGCAACAAAGACGCCTTTGGAAGTGAAAGCGAGGTCATTTGGTTCCATGAAAGCGAGTCAAAGTATACACCAGTTCCCGGCCGAGGTTATGCCCCTGCAAAAATCTTCGGGTGGGCTAAATTGGTGTCCGTCCACCCATCCACTACAGAGAAAATCTCGATTTCACTCCGGCCGAGATTAGGGTTGCGTTCTCCTATCGTCGAACGCAATAATGCGATTTACAAGGAATTATTTGAATTGATTGATTGATGGATGGATGGATGGATGGATGGATGGATGGATGGATGGATGGATGGATGGATGGATGGATGGATGGGTGGATGGATTGATTGCTTGATTGATTGATTAATCAGAACTAGTTCCGGCCAATTTGCCTGCTCACAGATCTTAAGCTGAGTGACAACTTTCTCGATCCGAACGCGCTTCCATCACGCAAGCTACCAAACGAATCTGATTAGTTGATTTTTGCGCGTGCGTTTTGCTTGCTTTGTTATGTCACAAGATCGTGTCACAAAGAAAAGTTTCAGTGTTTTTGCAAGGAGAGAAAAGTTTGCCAAACAACTTGCAATGGGAAGCGCTTTAAGTTCTTTCAAAGAACAAAGAAAGGAGAAAAAGGAACTTAAAAGGTATCTTAATCACTTGCTTCTTGTTAAATCACTCATTTGATGGGTTAAACAGAATTTTCTTTGCACGGAAAAGTTTTATTGATCCCCCCTTCAGTTGTATAATGAAAGGTATCTCAGAAGCATGAGAAGTATTGAGAAGAATGGCAGATTCAGTTAAATGTGTACTCAGTAAAAAACAAATCTCTTTATCTAATATCTGGCATAGAACAAGAATAGGGTTTTATATCATGAAAGATATTATTCATCGTGGCTTGAAATGATAGCTCAGATAATCTTTTGGCTCACAATTTAGTAATTTTGATGAGTATCACTATGTAGTCTCGATTTATTCAGTTCGAGGTAGATCACAATTTACATCAAAGTGACTAAATGGTGAGAAAAACGATTAACTAAGCTTTCAATTAACATTTGGTTGTCTTTGACAACACTTACCCGAATTTTTAAGTCTATTTGTTCACCTTCGTTTTTCCATTAATTCTCACGGGTTTAGTGGCCTAAAAACGGTCCATACGTTTGCGTAACTTCTCATGCCCCATTGCGACTCTCGTGCTCTGTCAGAGAATTCGAATCTGCTCAAAAGTTATCTTGTTCCGCGGTTCAGGAAGGGACAGCAAAAACTAGAAAAGGACCGCGGAAATGAGACGCACGGAATCTGGAGAAAAAGGAGAAGGCAGCAGGAAAGAAGTTGCGGAAGAAACGCGTTCATGTTTATTGTTGTTGCGCTCGTTCACTCATTCACTTTTCCTACGATTGCGGAGCCTGGAACTTAAAGCGAGACAAGATTTTAGTTTGAACTTGCAGCAATTCTTGTGAAATATTGTTTCGCCCACCACTGCCCCGTCTTTCTCCAGATCCCGCGTGTCTCATTTTCTCAGTGCCTTTGTAACTTTCGCCGTCCCTCCTATTTGAAATCCTGGAACAAGCTTGCCTTATTTGACTGGTATCTACCTATGCCTTCTTAGTGAATCTCTTGCACTCTCACTGAGATGTCCGAACTCTTGTCAATTCTCGCCGACGACTCCACTCGTTCTAGTTTGCCGGGCAGGGGCTTGACAGTCATTTCCCGACTCTTTGCTTTTAATAATTAGTTCCAGCCGTTCGGATCGAGAAAGTTGTCACTCAGCTTAAGATCTGTGAGCAGGCAAATTGGCCGGAACTAGTTCTGATTAATTAATCAATCAAGCAATCAATCCACCCATCCATCCATCCATCCATCCATCCATCCATCCATCCATCCATCCATCAAGCAATCAATCAATCAATTCAATTTACTTCTTTTTGTCGTGTAAATATTAAAGCATGTACACTAACAGCATTTAGCAAGAGCTATATTCGATGCTTAAAACAAAAAATATCGAAACAGCGAAAGTAATGCAACATTTCGGAAGAGGGATTTGTGCAAATGAATGGTTGTAGCTTGAACAACGCAGGCGCAAATTCAAACTGTAGCACGCACGCTTCTATCACGCAAGCTAGCAAACGAATCTGTTTAGCTGATTTTTGCGCGCGCGTTTTTTCTCCCTTCATTTGCAAAACACAAGTCTCTCGCTTTAGACGGGTTTTTGCAAAAAATAGAAAAGTTTCCTAAATAACTCGCAATGGGAAGCGCTTTTAGTTCTTTCAAAGAACAAAGAAATGAGAAAAAGGAACTTAGAAGGTATCTTAATCACTTGATTCTTGTTAAATCAGGGATTTAAACAGAATTTTCTTTGGGCGGAAAGGTTCTATTGACCCCCTGCTTCAGCTGTATAATAAAAGGTATCTCAGAAGCATGAGAAGTATTGAGAAGCATGACAGATTCAGTAAATGTGTACTCGGTAAAAAAAGCAAATCTCTTCATCTAATCAGTACAACCTTGTTGTTGGCATTACATGGAACAAGAATAAGGTTTTGTTATTCATCGTGATTTGAAATGAGTAGCTCAGATATTAATCGTTTGGCTCACAGTTTAGTCGTTTTCATGAAGACCACTAAGTGTCTTTGTTCACCTTCATTTAACCACTAATTCTCACGACAGGTTTTCAGTTACTTTCCTTTTTTTTAGTGGCCTGAAAAGGAGCCCACAAATTTGGCCCACAAATCTACGTAACTTCTCATGCGCCCTTGGCGACTCACGGGCGCTTTGCTTAAAATTCTGCCTGTTCCACGCCTTTAGGTACGGACAGCAAAAAGTAGAAAGGGACCACCGAAATAACACGTGCAGAATCTGGAGAAAAAAGGAGGGGGCAGCGGGAAAGAATATGTGGAAGAAACGCGTCCATGTTTTTGCGCTCGTTCGGCTCATTCGCTTTTCCTACGATTGCAGAGCCTGGAACATAAAGCGAGACAAGATTTTAGTTTAACTTCCAGCAGTTCTAATGAAATATTGAGTGCCGTGTTCCCCCCCCCCCTCTTTTTCCAGATCCCGTGTGTCTCATTTTCTCGGTGCCTTTGTAATTTTCGCCGTCCTCCTATCTGGACCAGGCTTGCTTTATTTGACTGGTATCTACCTATGCCTTCTCAGCGACTCTCTTGTGCTCTCACTGAGATGTCCAGACTCTCGTCAATTCTCCCCGATGACTCCACTCGTTATAGTTTGCCCGGCCGGGGCTTGCCAGTGGCTATCAATTTCCCGGCTCTTTGCTTTTAGTTAGTTCCAGCCGTTCGGATCGAGAAAGTTGTCATTTAGCTTAAAATCTGTGAGCAGACATATTGGCCGGAATCAGCTCTGATTGGTCAATCAATCAATCAAGCAATCAATTCAATTCTTTTAGTCGTGTACACTAACAGCATTTAGTAAGGGGTATACTCGATGCTAGAAACAAAAAAAAATTATCGAATCAGCCAAAGTAATTCAACATTTCGGAAGAGGGATTTGTGTAACACAATGGATGTAGCTTGACGTGTGGTTTTGCGAAATGAACAACGTAGGCGCAAATTCAAACTGTAGTACGCACTCGCTTCCATCACGTAAGCTATCCATCAAAACGAATCTGATTGGCTGATTTTTGCGCGCGCGTTTTTTTCCTTCCTTTGTTATGTCACAAAGGAAAGTTTTCATTCGCAAAACAAAAGTCTTTTGCTTCAGACGTGTTTTTGCAAGGAGAGAAAAGTTTGCCAAACAACTTGCAATGGGAAGCGCTTTAAGTTCTTTCAAAGAACAAAGAAATGAGAAAAAGGAACTTAAAAGGTATCTCAATCACTTGCTTCTTGTTAAATCACTCATTTGACGCGTTAAACAGAATTTTCTTTGCACGGAAAATTTCTATTAATCCACCGCTTCAGTTTTATAATAAAAAATAAAAGGTATCTCAGAAGCATGAGAAGTATTGAGAAGCATAACAGATTCAGTTGAATATTTACTTGGTAAAAAACAAATCCTTTATCTAATACAACCGTGTCACTGGCATGGAACAAGAATAAGGTTTTATATCATGAAAGATATTATTAATCGTGGTTTGAAATGATATCTCAGATAATCGTTCGGCTCACAATTTAGTCATTTTCACGAGGATCACTGTTTAGTCTCGATTTAGTCAGTTCGATGTAGATCGCAGTTCACATAAAGTGACTAAATGGTGAGACAAACTATTAACTAAGCTATCAATTAAGATTTGGTTGTCTTAGGGTACTTACCCGATTTTCCAAGTATGTTTGTTCATCTTCGTTTTACCACTAATTCTCACCGGTTTTCAGTCAGTTCCTCTCTTTCTCTTTAGTGGCCTGAAAACGGTCCATCCATTTGCATAACTTTTTTTTACCCTTGGCGACTCTCTTGCGCTGTCAGAGAATTCGCATCTGCTCAAAATTTATCCCGTCCCGCGCTTCATGAAGGGACAGCAAAAACTAGAAAGGGACTGCGGAAATAAGACGCGCAGAATCTGGAGAAAAAGGAGGAAGCAGCGGGAAAGAAGTTGCGGAAGAAACGCGTTCATGTTTTCGCGCTCGTTCACTCATGCGACTTTTCTTACTATCGCGGAGCCTGGAACATAAAGCGAGACAAGATTTTAGTTTGAACTTCCAGTGATTCTAATGAAATATTGAGTGCCTTGTTCCGCCCACCACTACCCGCTTTTTCCTCAGATCCCACGGGTCTCATTTTCTCGGTCCCGGTACCTTTCTAACTTTCGCCGTCCCTCCATCTGAGATCCTGGAACAAGCTTGCTTCATTTGACTGGTATCTAGTTATGTATTGTTAGCGGCTCTCTTGAGCTCTCACCGAGATGTTCGAGCTCTCGTCAATGCTCGCCGACTTTGTAGTTCAGTACGTTGACGCATAGCATAAAAGAAATGAGAAGTCAGGCCAGCGAATACTGAAAAGTGCTTGGTCAGTCGTCAGCGCGCGTTCCCTTCCTGTAAGCTATCAAACAAATGTGATTGGCTAAGCATTTATAACAGAAAGGGGTTAGCCAAGTACCCAAGCGTTCTCTTTTCCTGATCACTCTACTTGACGCGGAATTTCCTGACGTCACCAAATGGCACATCGGCTGACTCATTCGTTGATGTCGTGACATTTCGCGTCGAGGCAAGTGAGTGGAAAGATCACGCCTGGGTGCTAGCTGAGAAGGGGCCTGAGAGGGAGCAAGGAAATAGGAGGAATATGGGGCGTTAATCCATTAAGCCCCAAGATCAATATAAAATTTCTCCTCACTGGTCTCCATAGATTTTATTGATTACGAAGTGGCAGAACCTGTTAAACATTAACACAATTCATCTTTGGTGATCACTTGCTAAATCCTCATGACCTATATCTGTTATAATTCACTGATATGATGAGGAGAAATTTGGTGCTGATCATTATTGGGGCTTAAGGGGATAAATAGCAACTTTTCTGAACAAGCTGCATTTGTTTTCATATTGTCAACAGGAAGCGAAAGCTTCTTAGTTCCATGTCTGCGTCCGAAAGGGCGGAAGTAATAAAAATGAAAGCTCAAATGGAGCAAGAAATTCAAGCTCTGAGGGAACAAATTTACCTCGAAGAAAGAGCATTGCTTGCTAGAAGTAGTAAACCCCAGCATCTGACCAAGACTGTCTGGTAAGAGGAAATTTATGTCGAAAAATATGAATACTAAATAGATTGATTGAAAGTAGCCTTTAAAGTCTTGTGGCAGAACGACGTCATATCGTTATAAACCTTAATTCATAACTCACTGACAACTTTTAAAATGAGAATTTTACAGGGGGGATCATAATGTTAACCTCTCTGTGAACTTTTAGTGAATGCTTTTTCGAACGCTTCAGACAAATAATAAACGTGAAGCTTATATCGGGACTGTGTTAGTTTAAACTCAGAAGAGTGGAAACCTACCAACCGCCCCCGGGCTCGTTCGTGAGAGGTGGGATAACGATCAGAGTAGTTAAACCCTAGAAGAGAAATCTTATATCTCTGGCTTTAAACGATGAGAGCAGGAGGTACGGACAAGCGGGGGTAGAGGGAAGGGGGGGGGGGGGGTAAGTGGAGGGGAGGAAAGCGGCATTCCTGGGTAGGGTGAAGGGAAACCGGAGACTAAAAGCAAACAGAATGCCAATATTGTGAAATGTCTTGCAATTGCTGAAAAAAATGAAAAGGGCGGGATCTTTCAAGGAAAGGGCGGAAATCTGAAGCAAAGGGCACGGGAAAGGAAATGGGAAGTTTAGATCCCTTCGGCCCCTTACACCCCACCCAACCTATCCCTGTCCACCCATAAATTATTCTCTGCACTTTTTTCTGACATCGACCTTCTTTCATCTCCAGGTCTCTTCAAAACGAAGAGCCGACAGCAAAAAAACAATCAGAGGCATCAGACCTCAGACATGGCCAGTTTAAACTCTTTGAACAACAGAGTCTAATGCGTGAAGCTTGTCAGTTCGCGCAGTTTCAACGAGAACATCCGCTTGAAAAATGGACTGTGGGCTCACTCCCTAATTTGTGCTCGTGTTCTTTTGAGAAATGTGTGCCAAGGTACTGGGAACTGTGAAATGTGTGTAATGAACTTGCAAATATCAAAGAACTGTCTCTCAACTGAAAAATATTTGTAAAACACTCAAAACAGTGGAATACTGGAATAAGCAATTTTTCTTTTAGTCAAGGCGCTGGGAAATGTAAAATGTGTGTAAAATACTGTTTGTAATTTTCAACGAACTGTCTCTGGAAACTGTGAAACATTTTCTTCTGTGGAGCAATATCTATCTGAAATGACTGCTCTTGGAAGAAGGCTTTGTAAGTGATTGACGGTGTGAAAAAACATAGATATTGAAAATAAGATTAAAAGTACAGAAGTAGGTCATTTACTTCCAGTGGAAAAACGAAATATTGTAAGTAGGAATATGCAATTAAATGATTAATTTTATATCTATGAGCTACTATTTGTGTCACTATAATCAACTCACTGCCTGCCAAGGGAGGCTTAACCCTAGACTTGCCCACAAGTCGAGCTCAGAGTTTTTCCGGAAGCGCGAAAAACCCAAAAAACCGAGCGCGAAGCGCAAGAGAGCGGAAGCTTCACGGACACGCACGGGCCCACAACCGGAACCGGAAATGAGAAGCGAAGGTCCTTTGAGAAAGTCTAGCTTAGCCCATGAACAGGTTCCTTAGGAAGTTAGAGTGCCAGAAAAATCGGTTCGAGTGTTCGAACCGATTCGAAAGTGTTCGAAAGTGTTCGAGAGAGGTGGCAACCTCGTCCCCAGAGTCCTGAGGCCTTTTGATCAGCGAACGGTCGCCAGCTGTCCAAAAAGCCTGAGGACCGGCTGGGGACGAGACTGGAGAGTGCCGGGACGAGCGAATTTTCTTTTTATGCCCACTTCAAGGTGGCGACCGATTAACGTTTTTAGCAGAAAAAAAGAAAAAACAATACTCTGCTTTTTTTCTAAATTTAGTGCAACTTTTCAGATGCAAACACTGGTCGTTTTCTAAAAATAATCGCCAAATATTTGTTTAAACATGAATTGCGACTTATTGCTGAATTCAAACAAAAAAGTGCTTAATTTGAAATGTATGCCGCTTTTTGACTAAAACGTAACAGGTTGAACAAGAAAATGAAAAACGCCGATGTCCGCCATCTTGAAGTGGGCGTAAAAAAAAAAAATTCGCCCAGGACGATGCACTGTTCCCCTCCCCAGTCCGCTGTCAGCTCTTTCCTCTTGCCACCTATTCCTCACCAAGAAACCTGTTCACAGGCATAGTACTTACATACTGTTCAATTTGGGAAATAATTGGATGATAAAAACTCCGAGTATTCTTAAATTGGACGAGGATGGTAGACAGAGTCCTAAATGGCATTCAGAGGAATTTATTTGAATCCAATTTTTTATTCGCCAAATTGCACAGTGTGTAGTCTACGTGTTAATTATATTTCGCACCAGCCTACGAGCTGTCCAATTTGGGGAATAATTATTAGACAGCTGCTTGAATGGGATTTTGGGCTAGCAATATAGTTAGGCCATATTGGTAATGCCTGAAAAAGGCTATGGTTGGCCTATTTCACTTTTTCTCACCTCGGCCCAGTCCCGCTCGATGATAATTCGCCCAAAGAGAATGCTGGCATCCATTTAGTCAGGGAAAGAGTGAAGACCTGGGTCACCTATGAGGGGCCAACAACAGGCCATAAAAAGTTGTTCTGTCAGTGGTGTTTAAGATACAACTGCACAAGGTTTCGTTCTACCACGTATTACACAGTTGTCAAAATTCTTCAAGATTATTTTACGTTACGGGGATTTTTCGTTTACTCCTTAGACTTTTCGGTAATAAAGGTATTTTTCAACCACGTATAGATAACCCATCGTCACAAGGGGGTACCTTTAGCATATGTAGCAAGCGTTTCGGTAGGTTTTTCCCGCACGTTCGAAGCCTTTTTCGCATTTTGGGCGTGCAAAATTGGAGTAACCCACGCCTTCCATTTCTTAAAGAAAAAATAAAAGAAATGCTTGCTATGCAGACAAGGGTATTAGATTTGGTATTAACTGAGTTGATAGAAGGTTAAATGGCCACCACTTGTAGATCGCTGGGCAATTTGCCTCCTATCAACTCATTTGACATCAAAATGGCTTGGTGGGGGGGGGGGGGTGGACAAGAGGGTGCTGGTGGCGGGAACGAAGAGAAAAAGGAAAAAAATTAAGCAGCATTGACCATCAACAGGGCTAAAAATTAACTTCAGTGCTTGGTCGCCACTCGGGCCAGTATCCCTGAATTCTTAGTCGCCCAGGCCAAAATAAAGTGGCCCTCGAATTTTCTCTACCAACATAAAAAAAGTTTAAGTCATTTTTGCTCGAATAAACGCCTCATGGCTGTTTGAGCCCGTGTTTTTTAGTAGGGTGTTCGACTGAAACGTCAAAAGAAATTTGCTTGATCTTAACTTTGTCTTGAATGTTCACATTTGCCAATGTACTGTCGAGAAATTGGTAAAATTGTTATAACAATAAAAACTCTGTTCAGTCCGTGTTGGGGATCATTCGTCTCGTTCTTGTTTGCTATTTTCTTCACTTACAGGTTCTGACTTGGTCCTTAAACTTCTAAAGAAAAACTGGACCATTATTTTCCAAATACGGACAAAACGATCTTGTCCACATCTATAAACTTCAGTATCACGATTCTCAGTTTCTTTCGATTGCTTTTGAATTCAGGTGAAAAGTAAGTCTATTATATCGAGCAGTATCGAGTAATTTTGCCGATATTCATGTTTGAAAACGTACCGCATTGAACTCTGGGCATGTCTGGATTCTCGTGTCAGTAAAATAAAAATGGCGTCTACGTATCGGAGCGATCTAGAAACTCGATCACGAACGACTTTGAATTTTGTGCTTTAAAACTAAACCTTTACTACAATTGATGAACTTAGAGTCGAGGAAAAAGAAAAGAAAGGTACTTCAATGAAAGAACATTTTATTTTATTGTTATTGCTACTCTTTTCCTACTTCTCAAATCGTAGTCGCCCTTCGGGCGATCAAAGCTCAACTTTTAGTCGCCCTGGACACTTTTTAATCGCCACGGGCGACCGCCAAGTTTTAACCCTGCATCAAGAGTGCTAAGAGGGGGTAGCCCATCAAAAAGTGGCGTGAACTTGTTTTTAAACTTCTAAGCCCTGATATGAAAATGCATATTCTCCTTACTGTTCTCCATTCATTTCTTATGAAACTAGTAAGGAGATTTTGTCTAAATATCAAGATATTGTATCCTTGGTGATTTTTATTCTCATCACTTGAATGTCTGAACAAGTATTGAAAATGTGAAGAGAAACTTCATTTTCATCACTGCTAGGGAGAGCAAAGAAAGCGGGAAGTTTGTACCCCCCCCCCCCCAACGAAGTCACTAGGATTAGCCTTCTTTTAGATCAGACCTGTGAGACAATATTGGCATTGATGCATATTGGGTCCATGCAAAACGTATCCAAAAATCCTCTCACTAAAAATGTTACACCCAGTTAACAACCCTTAGGGACAGTGCCTCCTTTTGTTACTATGCATACGTTTTGTGCATCTTGTGGAATAAACAGACCTTTGCAAAGGCTATCACAATCCAATAAGAAAATTGGGGATAGCCATGCATTTTTAAGAGAAAATTGAGCTTATATTTGGAAAGAAATTGGCATACATTCTTTGTATTTTATATGTAAACTTTTTTAAGAATCCAAGTTGCTTAATCATCTCTCAAAAATGTGTGGTTATGCACATTTCTCTTTTTAGATTCCAGTAGGTGTTGCTAAGATCTGCCTTTTTCCCATAGTCATAACCTTTGCAAAAATACTTTGGTATTAGAAAGAACTCAGCCATTCTTAAAACTGAAGAGAGAAATCACAAACAAACAAATGGTAACTGTCAAGTGACTTTATTATGTCAGCCCTTAGGACACTGCTTAGTTTCCTACGCCAGCTTGGCGTGGTCCACCAGCTCCTCCTGGACGCATACCCTGAGGGTTGTCGGCCTAGGAATAAAATAAAAGATTTATAAATACAAATATACAAAAGGTGAATTAAAAAGACACTTGGGCACATTAAAAGGGAAAAGGATAGTCTTGGCACTCTACTCCTCGGGAGGCTCAAGTGTCTGAAAGGCTTGATACACCACTACCTGTTATTTTAGCTCTTTAAACCCCGGCATCTTTGTTCAGATTCTCCTTACTGGTCTCCATACATTTCTCTGAGTACTTAATTGGGGGAACTTGTAAGGACATTCATCTTTGGTGATCATTTCCCTAATTCTTATGACCTTCATGTGTTATAATGAATTGATATGGTGAGGAGAAATTTGATGCTGATCACTACTGGGGCTTAAAGGGTTAGTGTGATAATCAAAAGCCCAGTGTCCAATGATAAAGAGTTGCCAATAGTTTGTGAAGGTATATTTACAGAGAAAACATTGTGTGTGTAAAGCTGACACGTAAACAAGTTGGCACGTGGTTATGCCACATAGTTTGCCTTAGTGATGCGAATAGATTATGATTTCATAATCGATTATCAGAACAAATCAGGTAGTTTCAACCAATCAAACATTGATTATAATCAGCCAAATCTGCTTTAAAAATGCTAGATATGGATGGTCGAACCACATTCTCCAAGCATGACAGCAAAAGAAAGAGCAGACTCACCCTGCGTGGGAACCTTGGAGGGGGAACCCTGACTTTTCTGTTTTCCTTTGAGCGATTCCTGACAACCTTGGAGTGAATTGCGCAGCTCACACAGTAGTGAAGCTTCACATACAGTTTGGGAAGAGGGTACACTGAAAACAAAACCACAAACAAAAATATTTGTCAAGTTCCTTCTTTTTACGACCTCGGACAAAAGGGTCAACATTTCTATTCAACAATGTTCAACATTGTTGAATTAAACATGTGAAATGTGTTAAGCCACAGTGGTGAATAATGATGATGCAACTTTTCTTTGGTTCTCAATTGCAAAAAACAGTGTTGAATTTATTTGACTGACTCACTCAACACTGTACAACTAAGTTGTATTCAACAGTGCTGAATGTCCTCCCTTGAGCTACCAAATGTAAATTAGGACTGCAGTCCACTGTACGGTTACCCACAATAATTTGTCAGACTTCCCTAATGGATCACTGGCATCCAACTTTTCTTCTTTCCTCGGATGTGCAAATCAACATTGAATTCCTTTAGCCAACTCTATCAATGTTGTACAACAAAATGATTCAACAAAGATGAATGACAATGAATCTGTATCCTGTGGCCTTTTCGTTGGTGTTAACCATTCTTACACCAGAGTAAAAGAGACACAGTGTAGAGCATGTCTCGTCTTAACCCTTTGGGCCCTGATATGAAAATGCGTATTCTCCTCACTGTTCTCCATACATTTCTTATGGAACTAGTAACGAGAATTTGTCTAAATATCAAGACATCTCATCCTTGGTGATCACTTTCTTTATTCTCATCACTGGAATGTTTCAACAAGTAGTGATAATATAAAGAGAAATTTCATTCAAATTCATGGCTTAAAGGGTTAAAGCCCTGACAACAAACATAAACCCTGATGCAGTTTGTAACCTGATCACAGACTGTAACTCCTCAGCCAGTAGATTCCACATTAGACAAACACTGGCTGTTAATCTAAATAAACCTACCTTCATACACACTAGCGTCAGCTATATCCCTTACGGCAGCTGCCTCCACGATGTTCCTAATCACAAACTTCTTGATAGCCTTGTCTTTGGGGACACATCGTGCACAGTTTGTGCAACGCACAAAATTTACATGGCCACGGCCATGCTTGCTACGTCCCCAGTTACGCCTCTTCTTGGTCTGTATAAAAACAAAAATGCCTTTATTGACTATAACACGGGCGGAGAAATAACACAAAAGTACTTTACTTTTTATATATCAACTGGATGCTTGAGCAACATAGTATTTGGTGACATGTTTTCACACTTGTGCGATTTTCAAAAGCAGGGGTTTCAATAAAATTTGAAGTAGGCAGCCAGTTTGAGTAGAGTAACTGGCTATATCAACAAGGGCTTTGAAAGAAACTTCCTGTAATTACTTCAATTTAGGGGAAAGGTAGCCGATTTCTCTGAGCGAAATAGCCGACGCTTTTCGTCGGCCGTCGGTGCTTATTGAAAGCACTGCAAAAGGGCATGAAAATACTGTTTTTCTGAGATACAAATTAATGCAAGTGGAAGCTGCCAATTTACAATCAGTGTTCCTGTTGCTGGCAGCCATCTTTGTTTGGATGAGTTCCACATGCTATCCACTGGATGACCAAATAGTTCAATATATAAATTTACCATAGAGAAGGTCAAACTTTCCAAACCAATCTCAGTACTTGAGCATATAAAAGAGTGAAGTTGACCACATAAAAAGTGAATCTGATCATAGAAACTTATATGCAACATCAGCTAGTTTGGCACCCTTTTGGACATCTCCTTGGTCTTCCTCTACAAACAATTGGGTATGTCATTACACATTTCTCAGCATTGTCTACTTTTGAGAAGTTTGTACTACTAGAGCATAAGAAATGTTCCACAACCACTGGGTGCCAGAGGCATTTGTTCTACACCCTACTTATCATGTTCTAAATTCACAAGAACAGCCTCTGGTGGAATAGCCGGTTCCTTTTACAACCCCAAGCCAAGTTTTCTTAGCAGCTAAATGACAGGCTTTTATCCACCCTCTCTTCAAAATGGTGAAGGAAAAACGTTTTGTTACCTAAGGTAGAATTGCTTTTAAATTTATTTAATTTTATTCACTTGTTTGATGGTACATTGTCATTGAACACTTACAATTTTGACAATAAACAAGCAGACGTCCGCTTCTGTGTCTTACATTTCTAGATTTCATTTTTAAAGTTCACACATGAAGCTAGAGTTTCACTTTAGGTTTGCATAATTTTTTTTTTGTTGCTGGAAGCCCAGTCAATAAAAAGGCGCTTTCACACAAAATATACCACTGTAACTCAGAAATGAAGATTGCAAACAAAATTCTAATTCAATCAATACAACAGAAAGAATGAAATCACCGTCTACATCCCACAAACATGTGGCAACGTGGTTTTGCCATCATATTCGAACACTAAACAGCAACAAAATTTAGCTATCCTCTACAGTTATCAACATATTTGTAATGTAAGGGCAGAACTGAGACCTTAAAATTACTCATGGCGGATTTAACGCGTTCAGTGTTCAAAACAACAACGAACTATATCCCTAAAACGATGTTACGATTCACAAAAGCCTCACCATTTTGGCTCGACGAGAGGAAAAGAGGCCGCTCACATGGAGTCCCTGCTATTTGTGCAGGGCCACCCCGGAAATTCTCATAAATCGCGGGCGCACATTTCATCATTCACGTGGTTTTTGCGAATCAAGATGGCTGCATCATTTCTCAACAAGCTTGCTGCTGTTGGATTAGGCGTCGCTGCAATCGGCGGCGTGGTTAACACTGCTCTTTACAACGGTAAGATAAAGTGTTGTTAACTGGTCTTGCAGTTTGGTTGTGTTTGGGAAACGATCGTGCACAATTTTAAAGCCAGGATGGAGTTTATTTGACATGCAACCTTTCCTGCACTGTAAGACAATATTTTCAACTTTAGCTTGGTTTAGGGTGGGCTTTGAAAAGAGGTTTTCCCAGGGTATACGAATATGTAAGATATCAGATCTTCCCTAATGTACCTAATGAAGTTTTTTTGTTTTCTTTTCCGCCAAATACGAAACTGCTGTCAACTCCTTGCAAACTGGCTGTTGTAAGAATATTACTAAGCTTATTAATTTTTTTCTTCTGTTGTAAGATTGAATGATAATTAATATGCCAGTATTTGGTTTTGCTGTCTTAAAATAATTTTTTCTTTATAAAATTGATATGATTAGTTTTTACATGAGTGCATTATAGTTTGAAATGCTAGTGAAATGTTTTCAGTCATTGCATAATGCACACCGTCTTGGGGGTGGGGAGGGGGAGGGTACTTTGGCCAACATAAATATACAATCAAAGCTCTCCTTGTGGTGCACTCTCTTAAGAAACCAGCTCTAGTTAAAATCAGTGATGTGAAGCCCCATTTGTCATTTAAACTCTGTAAGTAAAGTTCTTGTTTTATTGATTGTATCTTAATTAACATTGTAAATTAGATGCTGTCCATTAAGGTTGTAAATTAGATGCTGTCCCTATTCTTTGGTCAGTTTTCAATTCAGGAATGTGAGATACAGATCACATTTGTGATTGTATTCTCTCAGCTGCTGAGACTGCAGGGGACCTTGAATTGAAGCGAGTCCAGGATTTACAAATTTCTCTTACCCACTCACTGAAGTCAGTTTGATTCCTTCTCCACAAAACTTGGGCGTCACTGTTGAAAATGTGGGATGTCAGGCAGGGGGGGGGGGGGCATTGTTTCAAAGATGTTTACATTCAAAATGGTAGCTATTGGAAGAGGTCAGACCCAGGGCATGAAATTAACTTTTTTCTCAAGGGGCCACTTGGCTTCTAAATATTTAAAAGTGGTCGCCAATTCCAAAAAGTTAGTCGCCAGTGTTTTGAAATGTCATTTAAAAAAATTGATTTTAGTCTGCTATTTTGGAGAGTTACACCCTCCAGAATTATGAGTTTTTATCCTAAATGAGGCTAGCATGCATTACAAACATCCAAATTAAAGTAAAATAAGCTCAACTTGATACATGAACAAAAAGAATTTTATCAAGAAAGATTTTACCAAAATAGTCAGCTTTAACTCATTCAAATGGTTCTCAAACAGCTGCAAAAATGTTGCAGTACTCTTACCCCCTCGTGTAGTGTATATCCTCTCAAAACATCCGCCTCAAAGTGAAGTGAATATCTGGTTCAAAATTCTGCTTCGTTTTCATCAAGTATAAATAGAAGAATGGTGAAGACCTTTTCCTTTCAAATCGAGAAAAAATTGCTCCTAAAAATTGATTTCTCTTCTGATAGTTTTCCAAAATTGCCCCCACAAAATGTGTGATCAATTTTTGTTTTCATTTCCCAATGCTTTCTTCACAGTTATAATAAATGGTGGCCATTGTAACTTATTTTGCATTTACTTTGCAATAGATGAGGAAGGGACACTAGAAGGGCCCATATACAACATAACTACTTCAAATCCAAGCTGGCATCTAGCGACAGATTTTCTTTGTGGAGCAAGTGTCAATTTTCTGAAACTAGCATGCTTGAGTGCTCATCACTGCCAGGGAATAAGATTTACATGTTTTCAAAATTCACAACCTGGTCTTCAGGCAGGGTGTGATGAAGAATTCTAGTCACCAATTTGGCGACCAGTTTTCAGGGTTTGATCACCAACATGGAAAATTTAGGTGCATTGGCGCCTGTATTGGGTGCAATTTCGAGCCCTGGTCGACCCCTAAACAACCAAACAGCAATGATGAATTAACTTTATTTCATAATGAATTTAATTAGAAAATTGCTCCTGTGCTTGTGTTCCTTCACTGTCAGGTGCGGATCAATACCGGTTTTCACTGTTTTATGGAAGTCAGTCAGATTTTTTGTAGTTAATATATATATTTTGAAATAAAAGTAAATTTTTGAGTTGAAATCTCGAAAATGTGAGTGTGAGAAAAATGTGTCTGCTTTGAGGCGACTGACAAAGATAAGTGTAAATATTCCTATAAATTTTTTCTTTCTGTGGCCATTCCAGTTCTTTCCACGAGCTCCATATCTGATGGCTTGGGCACTTTTGGTTTTTTATGTTTAATGACATTTACAGCCTGGTAAATAGTTTACAATTTTTAATGAGAACACGCTAAAAGTCACGTCATATTTACTAAATGCAGTTTGAACAAAACGTTTCGGACAAGCACTTTTGGGTTTTGGACAACCAAATTCTCTATGATGGTTGTCCAATGGACAAGTGGCAAGTGGATAACATACTCTTACTCTGATATCCACTACAACATGGAAATTGACTTTGATGAAATAATCTGCCGCTTCACAAGGCATCATCAGAGGAGAGTGGAACTAGCCAGTGTCCTGTCTGAATGACTCAGAAACCCAGGAAAGGAGACTTTAGGGAGCTAAAATCCAAAAAATTTCCTGGGTGAGCATGCTCTGGACCCCCCTTCAAGCTTGCACCTTCCACGCTTGTTGTTTCAGAAATCAGTCACGATTTTTCCTAGATCCATGGCTGACTGCCTATACTTGTATACCTCCACTTGTATTCCTTCACTGCCTTTAAAAACTTTGACTGGCAGGGCAATCAAATTGTACAGAGTCCCAGATAAATTTTTTTGCATAAAATTGGGCTAGTTGTAAACCCCGGAGTCCACGCAAAAACCAGGGGTTTCAATAAAATTTGAAGTAGGCAGCTGGTTTGAGTAGAGTAGCCGATTGTATCAACAAGGTTTGAAAGAAATCTTTCTTTAATTACAGTACTTCAATTTAGGGAAAATAGTAGCTGACTTCTTTGAGCAAATTTGCAGACACTTTTCCTCAGTCATCAGCACTTACTGAAAGCACTGAAAAACTAAAAATAATTTTTATAGTTCTATGCATAAGGATCAAAGCATTTTGATTCTTTGATTGTGGATTCAGTTTGTAGTGTTTGCATGGACTCTTGAATTTCTGACTTCCCAATCAGGTTGTGTGTGTCCCTAGTGTACATAAAATCAACCCTTAAATGAGTTTCCAAACTTGTTTTTGGGGTCTAGAATATAATTATGTAATGTGACATAGATTTTTGAAATCAAATTAGTTCATGTCAAGTTCTACATCAGCTATTTAAATAATAATTATTGTCTTGTAAATGATTATGCTAACACCAGTTGAGGTGACCTGGTTTTGTCACTTGGTTGCACTATAAACATCGACTGTTTTTTTACAGTTTTATTTGTATTTCACTTTCAGTTGAGGGGGGTCACCGTGCTGTAATATTTGATAGATTTCAAGGCGTCAAGCCTGATGTGACCGGTGAGGGAACACATTTCCTTATCCCGTGGGTACAGAAGCCCATTATATTTGACATTCGTAGCAGACCAAGAAACATTCCTGTTATAACAGGAAGCAAAGGTAAGTGCTTATGGTGGAATCCCGTCCATGCCCAACTGACGGAACTGATCAATCCATCAATCAACAACTTTACCGTCGTTTTCATCTAAGCGTGGACATGTGATGGAAAAACATGTTCTAATTGTGTGTCAAAGGTGACATGTTTGGCCGCGAAACCTTTGAAGTTTGAAGGCTGTTAGAGCATGTTTCGCTTAAATGGCCGGCGTCTAGAAAACGAAGAACACCTAGGAAATGTAGATTTTAGATTTGTTTCTTCCATATTCGGGAATATTAACCGGCACATGAGAAAACATTTTGACCTTTTCAAATATTTATGAAAATTTTGGCATTGAAACCTGATCACGCACTTAGGAATGCCAGTTTAACGGCTGTCAAACTTCAAATGTTCGGCAGCCAAACATGCCACGTTTGATATCTAATTAAAACATGTTTTTTCTTCAAGTGTCCACCACTTAGATGAAAACAACGGTATTTTACTAGGGTGGCCCCTAACAGCAGAGCTGATAAACCTGTGGCCTCACGCCCTAATGGTTAGCTTGTACTCAGTTTGAGATGTTTCCTTGTCAGAGTGAATTAAGTGTGAGTTTATCTCAAAACAAAGACCTTGCATGCATCTGAACAACTTAAAAACTGTTAGTAACAACTACGATCAAACCAAGAATGTTTCTGACAGTTGTACTCATTTGCTTTACAGATTTACAGAATGTCAATATTACTCTGAGAATCTTGTTCAGGCCCCAGCCGCAGGTTTTACCTAAAATGTACATGAACCTCGGAGAGGATTATGATGAAAGAGTTCTTCCATCAATCACAAATGAAATCCTCAAGGCCGTTGTGGTATGTACATGTACACTGTATGTTTACGTGTCTGACTCATTTTGTGGCACATGGTTTCCTGTGATAGTTAAACCATTTCACTTCGAAAGCCTTGCAGTTTCTAAATATGACTTCCTTAGTATGACATTTGAATCAAAGTAACTCAACTGCATTTTCTTGTGCTACTGTTTATGATGCTGCTTAGTCTGTGGAAGAAATCTTCATGCTCAAACCTTCTTATCCATCATCCATTATGCTTCATAAGGTGGTTAAATACACTGAGTTACTTCTGAGTCTGTGAAAAGTATATCTCTTACAGTACCGCTCAAATGTAAGTTGACAGTCTCTTTCGAGTTGAGGATCGAGACTTGATTCTCGAAACTCGATTCTCGCGAGAGTCGAGCATCGAGAATCGAGTATGGAGAATTGAGTCTCGCGAGATTCGAGAAAATGATGAGCTTGTCACTTGAGTGATTCCTCAGTAGAATAAACTGAACAAAAGAATCACAATTCAAGTCAATTCAAAGAATGCAAGCTAAGAATAATGGAGTGTAAACAGAAGATAGTTCATTATTGCCGCTCGAAATAACGCCTTGATACTCGACACATCATGAAAACTTTGAGTTACATGTAAAACTTCACCTAGGACAAAACATTTTGCCGTTTCAATCGCCGCTTATGCTTCGTAGAACCAAAGATCAGACTTTTTATATTTGGCAGTGATGGCTCAAAAACACAGTTTGACCACACTCGCCAGCACGTATGCAAATTTGCTTTAAACAAGGCCGCTATACATCACAAAGTATCAGAAGTAGTTTTCTTTCAATACGGAAACTTAAAGACCAATAAAACGATTGATCTTATGAGGTTGTTTGTTTTCTGAAAAAGATATAAACGCTGGTGAGAAAAATTTCCCCATTCGTCCTGGTTGTTTATGAATAACTGTCACGTGCAAGGATTTGTTTTGCAGCGTTCGCAATTCGCGAAGCGAACATGCAAGCAAACACGTTTGTCTCAAAAGTCGATTTCGTGCAATGATAAACATCTGATTCTTGCAAAACCATGCTTTCATCTGTTGCAAGTTTCACTTCTCACAATCAGATTTTTCAATTCAGTGGAAGCAATGAGTAGGAGAGAAGATTGTTTAGTTTCACCGGAGAGCAAATGCATTGTCTTCACAAGTTGATTTCATTCAGTGATATACTTATGCGTATGATCCTGTCACAGCATTTACATCCTTTTGCTGGTTTCTTAAGTCTGCATTCACAAAAGCGGTGATTGTTCTTTCTTCGAGGAATTAATCATTTTCTTGAAACTCTAATCGAGTATGCATAATCGAGAATGTTCCGCTTCGGCGAATCTTCGGCGCTTCCGGAGAATCGAGTCTTGATTCTCGACTTGATTCTCGATCCTCGATTCTCGCGAGGATCAAGTATTGAGTGTCAACTTACATTTGAGTGGTACTGTAAGTGTGACCATTCAAATGAAAGCTATTGAGCAGTTCTTTCCTGTGGTGCTGTATATTTTGCTGTACAAAGTGGTTCTAACTTTTGAGTCTGTGGAGGAAATCCTAAAGTGTGACCATTCAAATGAAAGCTACTGAGCAGTACTTTCTTGTGGTGCTGTTTATTATGCTGTACAAGGTGGTTCTTACTTTTGTGTCAGTGGACAAAATCCTAAAGTGTGACCGTTCAAATGAAAGCTACTGAGCAGTACTTTCCTGTGATGCTGTTTGTTATGCTTTATAAGGTGGTTCTAACTTCTGAGTCTGTGGATGAAATCCTAAAGTGTGACCATTCAAATGAAAGCTATTGAGCAGTTCTTTCCCTTGGTGCTGGTTTGTTATGCTGTTTGAGGTGATTCTAGCCTGCATAGCTTGAGTAATTTTTAGGTGCATGAGTAATAATTTTTGCAACAACAGAAATTGCACCAAATTTCCATGATGTGCAAATCTAGTATGTTGAAGCTGTTGATCTCAAATCATGGGAGAAAATGAAACAACAACAAACCCAATAAGTCAGTCTGCAGTAAGACATTTATTTTAATATCTCAAGCATTCCTGAGAGGGGCAAACGACAAATCTGCCAATAGTAAGCTAGACGTTTACATGTATATCCTCAAGTGAAGCCCCACGTTTTAAAAGCAAAAAGGTTTAATTTCCCCAGCTAAAAGCACCACTGATGCAGAGGAGTCTAGCAAAATTCCTCAATCGTGCAAGGAACTTTTTTCTTAAACTGCTTGTAGTGGAGATCTCATTGAAGATGCTCTGCAAGTGAAACACTAGATCATTCTCAGATGTCCTTTCAGAAGGGATTGTTTTGTCCTGCTTCACAGATTGTTGATTTCACTCAGTATGTAGTTTTTAAAAATGGTCACATAAATTACAAGTTTGTCAACTGCAAGCTGACCTGAAGGTCTGTAATGTTGAACATGCAGTGAATGAATTTCAACTTGCAGTCATAAAAAATATCCTCAAATAAAGCCGTTTCTGAATTAAAACATCAGCCTGTACTAGATATAAACATTACCTTTAAGAGAAATTCAGGAAAAGTCTGCTGATCTTGCAGTTCATGTGACCATGCGACCATTTTTACACCGTGGAGTGACATCAATGGTTGGTAGGCAGGCTAGAAAAAACACCCTTCTCGAATGGCATCTGAGATGGATAGTAAAAATTCCTGTAAAGACCCCACTCATTTATAACATTTTCCATGTCCACATGTGTTTTGATCTTTTCACCTCTCAAATTTGTTCTGACAGGCAGTGCACAGACAGATTATACTCTTGGGGTAGTTAGAGCCAATCAGAATTTACTCAAAGTGGTGGTTACTTTCTTGGGACTTTCTCAGCCAATCAGAACTGTTTTGTTTTCTCAGGGAACAGGAAAAAGGGCTTTGTGGGCAAGTGCTTTCCTCCCTCTTGTGTGACTTACTCCTCCGCCACATGCATCTTATGTTAATCAAATTTCTCATACACCTGAAAATAATTTGCTTTATGACAGGTCTTTCTCCACTTTAAAGTTTCCTTTATTTCCTTTCTGGGCCAGTCAAACCTGTATTAAATGGTCAACCTGTATTAAGCAGTCAGTTACCCATTCCCCAAGGGTGCCCGCTTAATACAGTTGTGACTGTAATTATTGCTCAAGCCCTTGCTATGCAGGCTAAGGTGGTTCTAACTTTTGAGTCTGTATATGATATCCTTAAGTGTGACCATTCAAATGAAAGCTACTGAGCAGTACTTTCCTGTGGTGCTGTTTATTATGCTGTACAAGGTGGTTCTAACTTTTGGGTCTGTGGATGAAATCCCTAAGGTTTGACCATTCAAATGAAAGCTACTGAGCAGTACTTTCCTGTGGTGCTGTTTATTGTGCTGTTCAGGGTGGTTCTAACTTTTGAGACTGTGGATAAAATCCTAAAGTGAAACACAAACAAAAGCTATTGAGCAGTACTTTCCTGTGGATTAAGTATTATATACAAGGAAGTTCTGAACCTTGGATTAAATCCTAAAGTGTGATTGTTGACGAAGCCATTGAGTAGTCTGGCAACTCCAACATTTGTTTCTGTGGCTGAAATCTGAAAGTTCGACCATTCAAGTGAAAGTAAAGTCATTAAGTGCTGTTTTAAAAAATTGTGGTTTTAATCATTTTCAACAGGCTCAGTTTGATGCCGGAGAACTAATCACACAGAGAGAAGTGGTATGTATTGTCAGCTATGACATGCTCATAAGGGGTTTTAAAACAACATGAAGCTAGGGTCTGACAGATTATGCTCTTCAAATCAATTGTTATGCTTGCAGGCTTTACCTGTGAAACCAGAGGTTTGTGCTCTTAATTGTGCGAGATGAAAATGACACTTCTCCCTTCCACACGTATTAAATAGACATTCCTATAACTCTCTTCTGTATTACTTTTGAAAGAAAAGAAAACATTAGATACAACTTACAACTGTTCAGTCAAACCTTTAATGAGCCAAAGCTGTCAGAAACTAACATCAATGAAAAGCTACCAAAAAGGTACATCAGTGACTATGACAGAGTGCACTGGGTACAGTTCTAGAGTGCTCAGTTCCTAAAATTTCTGTGTTTTTCAACTTTTTACATCTGCCGAATTTATATTAGTGATGGAAAAGGGGCTTGATTGGGAAACTCGTCTTCAGACCAGGGCAAGTGAAAAAAACTTGTGATTTTTGCGTCTAATGTGAATTTAAGACAGTTTTCCGTCCTACTTTACTGTCAGTTTAGACAAAAAAATTGACAGAATTCCATCTGTGATGAGCTTCCGTCTTCTAATATGACTTCAGCGTATTCTAGTTGCTGGAAAATTTGCATACAGGTATTATGGCAATTTTAAGGTTTTAAGAAATTCAACATAGCAATTATGTCACAAAATTTGAGCATTATGCCATTATTATATTATGCCCATAATATTACACGTATGCTCCACATTATGGCATAATCCGTTAGACCCTACATGTCGTGTGAGATTAAGCCCCATTTGCATCAATGTCACTACTTGGTCAAATCTACAAGACATGAAAATAAGAAAACAATTACTAGAGTTTAAAGGTCTTGATGTTGAAACAAATCCTCCTAAATTGCTTCGTAAGAAATATAGGAAGGCTACTAAGGAGAATATGCATGTTGGTTTTGGGGCTTAAATGGTTAAAAGAAAGAAGGTTTTTGATTGAATAAAATAAATAATTATAGTAACATACTTTTTAAATTTTCAGGTTTCTCAAAAAGTTCAAGAGGCCCTAACAGAGCGAGCCGCAAGTTTTGGACTTATTCTGGATGACATCTCATTGGTGAGGAAACAGTCATTAACAATTTTATTTCATGAGCATGTGTTGGATATAAGGTGTTAACAGTGACAAAAATGAAATTTCTCTTAACATCATCATTATATTACTTGTTCAAACATTCAAATGATGAGAATAAAGGAAGAAATCACCAAGGATAAGACGTTTGGATATTAGTTTAGACAAATTCTCCTCACTAGTTCTACACAAAATGTATGGAGAACAGTTAGGAGAATATGAAATTTCATATCAGGGCTTGAGCTGATTAAAATCACCAAGTGTATCCAACAAGCGAAAGATTTTTTAAGTTTTGAGTCAATTTATTCTTTTCATCAATATGATACAAAAATCATGCAGCAAAGGTATAACCAAACTGAAAACTACAGTGGACTCCTGCTATCTTGAGCATGTGAGGGAAATCAGAAAGTGTTCGAAATGACAAAAGTTAGATAGATATCGAATAGTAAATGAGTGAGCCAATCAACTATAGGAAACAGGTTGCAGTGCATGATATCTGGGGCTTGATGTAGCGGTGGTCTGCTGTAGTATATTCATTAGCCTGTTCACACTCTGCTTTTTTGCTGCTTGCCACAAACTTTATGCCTGGAACAGGCTATATATTCATTGAAACAGAAAGCCCTTTATTGAACTTTATCGAGTGTGATAATTTATTTGAGTCAATGTTGGTGCAAAATGGGGTACGTTTTGCCTGCTGGTTTCAAATGGGATTTTGAATTTTGCTATTTTGGCTTGAAAGGTAAAAGATTTTAGGAGTCAAGTAGTGAAATAGGGTGTGTAAACACATAGGTTTTGGTGTAAAATAGGGTAAGGATTGGTAATCTGGGGTGCAAAACATTCTTTGAGGTACTCTTCCAGTCTCTCCAAGAATCCCTGGCTAGATGGCTTTACCTGATCTGCTGTGTTTCTATTGTTTCAGACACATTTGACATTTGGTAAAGAATTCACAGAAGCAGTTGAAATGAAACAAGTTGGTGAGTAACTTGTCTTTTCCTTTGCATTCCCTTGATCTTATTCATGTACGTTGCTAAATATAATCACTACGTTAAGGTGGCCGAACACAGTTTTCTTGTACCTGTGTGTCATTCATCGTTATTCTCAAACCACCGGTAAGATGCAAGCTCAACTACAAAAGATTATAATTATTTTGGTATGTTTTATTATGCTAAGAACCATTGCCATAGCAAAACAGCTGGTATTAAACCAGCATTAAATAAAAGGTTCGATTTATTTTCAGAAATTAGATTTAGTCATTAGATTTCAGTCATTAGATTTTTTCCATCATTTGTCTCCAGGAAACTCAGAAAAATGCTATCCTACTGACACTGGTCTCATGAAATTTTGACAGAGATCTCTTCTGTAATTTGGTGTTTTGCATTTTAACGTTCCCTTCCCAGCGTGCAGTGTTTACTTGGTGTCTATAAGGTGACTGAAACAATATGCTGGGTTTCAGAAGCTCACATTTGAGTCTTGAACCCTTCTTCAAAAACAAATGATTGAATACCTTCAGCTGTGGCAACTGACATAAACATTTCAACTTCTTCAAATCATCTTAAAGTAGATGGCAGTGCCCGTGATTTCCTCTGTAAAATTGATCATCTCCCTTTCTCTTTACAGCTCAGCAAGAAGCAGAACGTGCAAGATTTCTTGTAGAGAAAGTAAGTACATTAGCTAGGCATTTATGAAAAATTAATAATCCTGTAAGGGGAATGCTTTTTACATAGTATTACATGCCTTTATTTTAAGGCGCCAGATGTTTGTCCATAGTGATTGTCTGAGGGGTGATTTGAATTGGTGGATGACTGACTGACTGGCTAGCAACGGTTTCTAAAGAAACTGTGGTGTTGCGTTGGTGGGGAAGTGAAACACAAGACTTTGGATTTATCAACTGAGTCAATAAGGTAAATTGGCCACCATAAAGAGACTGAAAGCTGACTGTCTGAATGCTTGACTCAGTTGATAAATCCAAAGTTTTGTGACTGACTGACTGACTGACCGAGTGCCCAACTGACACGCTGTACTTGATTTTAGGCTGAGCAGTACAAGAAAGCGGCAATCATCACAGCCGAGGGAGATGCTAAAGGAGCAGAGATGTTGGCTAGTGCATTTAAAGAAGCAGGCGATGGTCTTGTTGAACTCAGGAAAATGGAAGCTGCAGAGGAAATTGCAGAAAAATTGTCCCATTCACGAAATGTTGCATATCTACCACATGGACAAAACATGCTGTTGAATTTACCAGTAGGACGTCAATAAATATGGAAGTTTGAGGAACTTGGCACACCATCTAGAGCAAGGATAATCACCTATCCTCACCAGTGAACCAATTAGGTGTTTTGTTTCTGAACTAGGACACTACTTTGTCTGTCTTAAAACCCTCCAGGGCACTCTATCCTCTTTAATTTGTCAAAGCCCTGTGGTCGAGCCAGTCCGATTGATCACTGGTCATTTCATGACCTTGCTGTTTTTCTTCTCATCCATCTTGCTGTTTTGTGTTGGGTTGAAAGTAACACCTGGTAGCGAAATGACTTGTGGCAAAATGATTTGTAGTGAAATGACCTGAAGTAGAAAACATTGTAACTTTAGCAAAACTGCTTTGGTGTGCTGTGTGTGATTTGGAAGAATACAATGTAACACCTTTGTTGGGATATTACTAGTGTACAAGATCACACAATTTGTAATAAAGTTTTGGACAATTCATGGAATTTCTTGATTCTTTCACTTTGTCTGTAGTACAGGTTATGTGTAGGGTCTATCTCGAACCGTTCTGTCAATCCGGAAATGATGCCCAGGGTTTATAAAATTGGATTACGAGGAGAGACTGAGTACAAGTACAATGTTTCAAACCTACATCGTCACGTCTCATACAAATCTCTTTCATGCACTCAAACTCAGAGCTTTGCTTTTCTGCACATGACTGAGAGAGGTTTGTGCAGTAAGGAAATTGAAGGTGTGGAGATTAGTAGGGTTTCCATTTGTATGAAAAACCCGGTGAGAATTTTCCTGCCAACTGGAACATTACAATTTTTGCAGAAAAAATCTGGCAACCAAAGGTGAGAAACAGCTTTTCGAAATTTTTACCTTTTTTATGTTTTTTTTTTCGTGATTCCTGAACAGAATTTACCAGCCCTAGATTTTGTTTACCATTTTCCAAAACCGTAAACTGATCGGTTTGCCCATGTAAATGGTAAACAACCTATCTTTTCAGACAACTACATGAAAGGATATGATGGAAGACTTTGTATTACAAAACACTACAAAACACAGCAAAGGTAAGAACTTAAACTAAATAAAAATTTAATGAATAAATAAATAAATAAATAAATAACATGCGCAGAAAAAATGGGACAACGATTTTGTCGTCTTGATGGCCTGGTGTAAAAGGACTGTAAAACTGAGATGAAATTTTTGCCGGCAAATTTACAATAGGGTTTGATGTGGAGAGTAACGTTTCATAAAATCTTTACTGGGTGATAATTGATGATTGGTTTATGTTTTCAGGGAGGATGATCCAGTGAACTGGAGGTGGAAAGGAGAGGAAAGAAGCGGTAGGAAAACCTAGTCAAAGGTAAGAGGTGTTATTTTGTCAGTAACTGTATGCAGTCATTTGAAATGGCTTTTTGCTTTGGCAGTCGAAAAGATGTTAACTTTGTAAAATCAAACGAACTTTTCAAGTGCATTTAAAAGCTGCGACTTTCTAACAAATACTGTGTTGGTTCTTAAGGTTACTCCGGACCTTCCCGGGTGTCCTCCGGGAAAAAATTCGTGTGTGCGTCATATATAACTATATAAACTATATATCGTTGGAAAGCTTAATAAATGTAGATTTTGGAAAAAATATAAATTCCCATTTATTTAATTCCACAAAAGAAAATTGCAAAAAAGGCCATGAAAATGACCATGCGTCATTCAATCAAACAAATAAATTAATAGGGTGCCAAAATTTGGCAGGTTTCTGTGAAATATGGCCTGAACATTCCTTAGATGTTGTGAAACAAAAGTGTGTCAGGGATTTTTAAAATTTGCAATATTTCACCCGTGGCGATCTTCAATGCAATGCCCATCGCGTATTCTTTGCTGGAACTTGACAATTAATTAAAAATAACCAGTCAGGATATCAAAAAAATGCTGACACACTTTTGATGAATGATCCTTTGTGATTAACACTGTGCAGTTATTTTACCAATGCCTTGGATTTGATAGCCTATTAATTCAATTGAATGATGCATGGTCATTATCGTGGTTGTTTGCGATTTTCTTTTGCAGAATTGAAGAAACCGGCTATTTATATTTGTTTCCGAAATCTACATTTATTAAGCTTTCCAACGATATATAGTTCGCTGTGCTTTCCTTCAAAATGGCGCGCATACGAATTTTTTCCCCGAGGACACCTGCGAAGGTCCGAGTAACCTTAATTTAAACTACTGAGTTGATTATTCCATGTATTTTTCAGGCGATGCTTCTTCAGTGACTTCGGTGGAAAAGAAGGAATAAAAATTGATCTAGGACAAGCAGGCAGAGGAATGAAATAGGTAAGAACTTTGGAATTCTCATAAATCAGGACCAGGTAACAATAAGATAACTATAATGCTAAACAACAACAACAACACCCGGGCAACAACAACAACAACAAACAACAAAAAAACATGGCTCCTTTTGCAATTTACCTTTGATAGACCATAAAAATCTGGTTGGATTTCCTGGGTGCCATGTGGGAATGATATTATGATGGAGCAACAAAGAGTAAACCAAAAGAAAAGAATCCACTATAAACAAGACAGAGTACGTTTGAACCTTATCAAACACTATTTTAAAGATGGTTTTGACTTTTTCTTTGTCAAATATAGTCAGTGTTCATTATTTATTGTAATTTAGGACATTAAGCATATCCAACAGTCATTTTAACCGAGTAAAAATATTAAGAAAGTGTTAACGGTTCGTCTTTCGTTAATCAGATCAGATGCATTTTAAGCTTTTTCAAAAAAATGGCTTAAGGCTTCCAGACACAGCAAAAGTTCTCCCTTAAAGCCATTTTTCAGCTGGGTGAACAAAACACTCAGGAACTCGGTCTACCCATTTCATTAGTAGATGGCACAGAAAATGGCGGATTTCTCACTCGATGCACGCAAAGCACTGTGGGTGACTAGGATCCTTTAATGCTATAAAGGCTTACAGGTGTTCATGTCAAAAGTTAATTATTATCTACATTCTTTCACACTGCCACTTACAGTTTAGTTCTGCCGAACGTAGATACATTTATTTTGTTGTTAACAACAACAAAATGATCTGTTATGTGGTGTCATGGCGCGGATGTTATGATTTAAGTATGGTGCATGGTAATTTCTAAAATGATTTCAGGTGAATTAGCTTTCTATGAGCAGTCTGTTGGATATTCCAAAATTACTGGTAGGAGAACTTACAACACTACCACCATACAATACTACAACTGTGCAACAACCACCATGCAACACTACCACTGTACAACATCAACTAGGGGTCAATTTAATAAAACATTTATGAGTGTAATTTACAAGTGTAGCTATTGTTTTCAACCTTTGAAACAATAGCTAGCTTGTAGATTACACTTGTAAATGTTTTACTAAATTGACTCTAGCTTAGTATAACACTTCGACTGTACAGCACTATGACTGTCCAACACGCCAACTGTACAATAATGTGAATGTACAACTCTATCACTGTACAACGCTGGGAGAGTACAGCACCATGACCATACAGTACTATGACAATACAGTACTACGACAGTACAACACATCTGACTGTACAACACTACCACTGTGCAGCACTACGACTGTACAAATCTATGACACTACAAAACTCGTCGCTGTACAACACTACCACTGTACAACACTATGCCTGTACAACACTTCCACTGTGCAGCACTACCACTGTGCAGCACTACCACTGTGCAGCACTACCACTGTGCAGCACTACGCCAGTAGAACACTGTGACACTACAACACTACCGCTGCACAACAGTATCACCGTACAACACTACTACACTACAACAATATGACTGCACAGCACTACGGCCGTAGCACACTCCAACAGATCAGCACATGCCCAATGACAGTAGAACACTACATCTGTACAAGGCTACGACTGTACAGTACTACAGCTGTACAACAACATGACTGAACAGCGCAACAACGCTACAACTGTACAAGACTATGAATGACCATCACTACAACTGAACATCACTACAACTGGACAACACTAAAACTGGACAACAACCTGACTGTACACCGCTACGAATGAACAACACCACGATGAAACAGCACCCTACGACTATACGGCACCATAACTGTACTGTACTGTACTAGGACTTATGATACCACAGTTAACCCTTTCACTCCCAAAATCAGTCATGGAGACATTGAGGGGATTCTAACTTTTGACTCTGTGGATGAAATCCTATGGTGTGACCATTCAAATTAAACCTCTTCAGCAGTACTTTCCTATGGTACTATTTATATTTAAGTATTTTGCAAAACGAAATTTGTGATTCGCCTTGAATTTTGATTTTAGGCACTCTTGGGAGTGAAAGGGTTAAACAGCACTACGCATTTACACCACTGTTCGGTAGTGGGATTAATGGTCCACAATATACGGCAGTTTAAATTTTCCTCAAAAACTGTGTACATCATGTCTACAACATCAACACTAGTGCACACGTGCAGCCTCAAGGGTAACGCATGACGAACCTTCTGTCATGTACAACAGTGACAACAAAGGACTGTCCTTAACAAACACTATGAATGAACAGTTCAGTGGCTGAACAGCACTACAACTAAACAACACTACAAATGTACAAAACTCACACGCCAATATCTGACTTCCAGCACATAATTATCAGTGTGGAATTTTAGGTCTTGGTGACTTCCCAGGCATTACTGAACTGCCGGAAACTCAGACCATCTGAGGGGAATGGATTAGAAAAATCATTGTTTCTATTGTTGTTTACCATTTATTTTAAAACTCCTCAAAATTTGGAATGTAAAAGGAAAGTACTTTGTCTAATTTCCTCACAGGTAGTCTAAATATCTTAAACAGGAATTCTGAACTGAAGACTTTTAGAACCATTCATTTCTTTCTTTCTTTCGCCAACTTTGACTCATATGTGTGGCTACTCAGCTGGGTTCCAGGCTTACTGAGTACATTTCAGTGAATGGAACATGACAAATCCCCAACAGAGTTTCTAGTTTGCTGATGTAGATGGCAAACAACTTGTGTAATTTCAAGTTGTGACAGTAGTTTCAGAAGAAACTTTTGCTGTCATTCCCACTTGTCCATCTTGCTTGGTGCATGCTTATGTTGTGGTTCAATTTTTATCTTTCTCTGTTTTTCACTCATTATCATGCATTGCCATACCCAAAAACAAAGGAAAATAGGAATTGAACCAAGAATGAAATTGAACCACAACACCTATACTTAGCAGGAACTGTAAAGTACAATGTTACGGTATTGGTTGCTTCTGACACTTTGTTGTGTTTACATAACAAGGGGAGGGTTGTCCAACACACCCGCACCGCAAGGGACCGTGAGACTATGGTGTCGGTCCGTACAATTCGTACGGACCGTGAACGTCAGATACGGTCCGTAAAGAAGAGTTCACGGTCCGTAAATTGTATCTCATTTGTGGGACTAAAATATTTCATTCTTGTTGTGAGAGGGAGATGTCACTCTTTCTTACGGACCGTACAGTTCGTACGGACCGTGAACGTCAGATACGGTCCGTAAAGAAGAGTTCACGGTCCGTAAATTGCATCTCATTAGTGGGACTTAAAATATTTCATTCTCGTTGTGAGTTGGAGATGTCTTTCTTACGGACCGTTCAGTTCGTACGGACTGTGAACTTCAGAAACAGTCCGTATAGAAGAGTTCACGGTCTGTGAATTGTATCTCATTAGTGGGTATTAGAAAATTTCACGCTTGTTATCAGAGGGAGATATCTTTTTTACGGACCGTGAACTTCAGTCCGTACAGAAGTGTTCACGATCCGTAATTTTTATCTCGTTAGTGGATTCTGTGTATTTTACTTACCCTTAATGGTTCGCATTTAGCGTTTTGTTTGCAGGGTTCGAACGAAGGCAGAATGTGCATGAAAGCAAAATTCATCTATGAATTGTCGCGTGCAGCAGTATTATTCTATTTTTATAACGAGGGCAACCGATAGTCTCCTAAGCAGCCGGTTTTGTTGTCACCATGTAACGCTCCTGTCGATATAAAAACGGCTGAGTAGATAAAGAATAGTGTGGTTAGGAACGGGATAACTTATGCGGTACTATTTTTGATGAATGAGTTTTTGAAGTGAGGTACTCAAAGTGGTCCAATCCGTAATAAAACCACCCGGTTACAGATGTATGATTTATAAAAAGTAATCACTGCATTAGAGGTGCGAGTTTTTGAGGCACAATGGTAACGACGCATTGGGTAATATAAATTAATTGGTAGGAGGTGCGAGTTTTTTAAGAACAAAGAGTTCAAAGAACAGACTACAAACCTGTGGGAATAAAAAGGCGGTATTCATTGATGAAACCCAAATTCGTATTAGCAGTTTACACGCGCAAGAGTAAAAAGAAAAGGATATTTGAAACAAATGACACTATTCATAGCCTTCTAGAAAATGATGAGGATTAAAAACTCCCGGAAATATGTGGAAAGTACTGTATTTGAACAAACGCGGCTTAAACCGTCTCGAAACAAGAAAGGTGTTTAGTTTGGAGCCTATTATGGCAATTGAAAACTGAGTGTTTATCGTTGACACGCTTTGAGTAGTTTCACTTAACCTGTGAAACAATATAAATAACGAGGCATACTCAAAGTTGTCTTCCCTGGCACAGATTTACAAGGCTTCAATAGAAGGAGTCATCGACATAACAGTTCGCTTTTAGAACTCTGTTATCAGTTTGCGCGGCGCTTATAGAACGAGTAATAGACATGTTATCATCTTCTATTTCGTGTACCTCGCTCCCTTCGTAAGTACGCTAAAATAACGGCGCATAATCATAGGAGTGATCGACATATTACTCCTATGATTATGCCCCATTATTTAAGCGTACGTACATATGACTCTCTTCCCTTTCATGTATATCGATCGCTTTGTTTGTCTCTTGAAGAGCCCGCTTTTAGAACCCTGTTATCAGTTTGCACAACGCTTATAGAACAAGTAATAGACATGTTATCGTCTTCTATTTCGTGTACATCGCTCGCTTCATACGTACGCTTAAATAACGAGGCATAATCATAGGAGTGATCGACATAGTACTCTCTTTCCTTTCGTGTATATCGATCGCTTTGTTTGTCTCTTGGAGAGCCCGCTTTTAGAACCCAGTCATTAGTTTGCACAACGCTTATAGAACGAGTAATAGACATATCACCGTCTACTCTTGGTGTACCTCGCTCGCTTCGTACGTACGCTTAAATAACAGGGCATAATCATAGGAGTGATCGGCATATTACTCTCTTCCCTTTCATGTATATCGATCGCTTTGTCTCTTGGAGAGACCGCTTCTAGAACCCTGTCATCAGTTTGCGCAACGCTTATAGAACGAGTAATAGACATATTACCGTCTACTCTTGGTGTATCTCGCTTGCTTCGTACGTAAGGTTAAATAATGAGGCTCAATCATACTTGCATTGGCTATTTATACCTCTACATACGGACCGTGAATCGTAAATGACGGTCTGTAAACAAGGATGACGCTCTGTGCGAAACGTACGGACCGTCAACCGCGAATGACGGTCCGTAAGCAAGGATGACGGTCCGTGCAAAACGTACGGACCGTCAACTGCAGTTGGCCCTGGTGTGATAATGAGATGCATGCTCTGTATTCGGACCTTAAGCAAGAACGACGATCCATGCGAAATGTACGGACTGTCAACCACAAATAACGGTCCGTAAGCAAGGACGACGGTCCGTGCGAAACGTACGGACCGTCAACTGCAAATAACGGTCCGTATCAGTGCGGCAGCATTGGACAGTTTCAGGGAGAAGACATTCCTCTGCTTGCCTAACAGGGGAATTATAGCAAGAACACAGTGGTATACATGATGTTTAGTTTACTTTCCCCCCCCCCCCCCCTCACACACACATCTATGGAACTTGTTTACGCACTTTTCACACAGGGAACCTAATGTAATTTTTCCTTTTGTCTCTTGAAGAACACAAGATCGACACCATTGTCTGAAACAGCACAAGAAGTCAGTTGAAGTGGCAATCAATTGGATAGTGTCCAGATGTCCAAGGTAAATATTATCTGCCATTGTTATGCTCATACATACCAGCCAATGATCAAGCTTCAGGGGGGAGGGGTTGGGGGTGGGGACAGACGTGGAGCATTTGAGTTGTTTTTCTGTCACCACTCTCAAGAAACCAACTATTTTTAAAAAAAACACAACTGGTAGCGACATGAAAGGTAAATTAAATTATGGCTGGATCTGATGTGATGTAACTTATTTAACTCATGATTCTGCCCTTTAATAGGGTTGGGAAATTGACCAAAAAAAATCAGAAAGGTCAAACCCCCCACATCTACTTTACACCCCTCTAATAACAAGGGTTTCTAATGCCTGCGGAATGAAAAGTCAAGGGATTAAAAACAAAATTCTACTCTAAAATTTAGCCGGGGTTTTGTGTGTAACAAGAGTCTGCCAGCACAGGACACCGAGCAGTATGCAAAGAAAAGTATTGTGACAAAAATTAAGGAAATTTAAATCACAGTTTCAGCCAGAGAGTTGTCTGTTATTCATTCTCTGCATGAATTCCTGATGTTAAACAGATGTCTACACTCTTTGCAATGTTAATTTCTCTGTATATTCCCTTTAAGGAGGCTTGTGCAGGTCTTTTGCCACTCGCATGTAGTCAACGTGTCCGTGAATGCATCAGTGCCTCAGCTGAATGAATTCAAATTTTTATCAAAAGTAGTGCTTGCAGAATAGCAGATGTAAAATCCTGTGAACTGGAAATAAAACGTGCACAACACGTCTTTTTCATGCGTGTAACATTCACTGGGCCAATTTGAACACAAAGAGGAAACATCCAGTGGAATTTTTCCTAATTCCAAAAGGCAATGTTTTTTAAATTTAACTTATGTTCTACTGAATAACTTTCTATCATACCGGCAGAAAATAATTTAGGGAGCTTTCCAAATAAACAAAATTAAAAATGTAGGTCACCCACTTTAATTTGCCAAAACTGAAATTTGGAGGTTATTTTTATGTAGCTTTAGCGTAACCATGGTAACTGTTGATGCCACCATCTGTCTTAGGATTGCCTAACAAAAGAGGTGTCAAGATACTCATAGTTTGCCCACAGGGTCAGAAACACTTCTTTGTAACCCAACCTCGTTTTGAAAGCATAACAAGGCCAAGAACGACCTTTGTGCATATGATTAGGCTTGGGTGTCCTGTTCTCAACTGAATACAGAGTCTACTCACCATTAATGCACCATTTGTAACACAGCAGTGATAGCAGTTTGACTTTTTTCATTTTGTCATGTCATGTTTCATTTTTTCCCAATTATCAGTAAACAACTTCTCTCTAAAATGTTTTTTCGTGATGTGCTTCTGGTTTCTTTCTTTTCTCTCTTTCTTTTTCCTTTTTTTTTTTTTTTTACTCTTTACCTTTATTTTTTCTCCTTTTTTGTTTTAGGAAGTATGCAAATAGAAAAACATGAAGAATGTTGAAGTGGCTGTAATTTATGCAAGCAATTTGGGTGTAGACCAACATGTCGGCGTCCGTTTGAAGTACGTGTTTTACTTCTTTGGCAACCAAAGGTGAGAAATGCTTTTCGAAAATTTTACGTTATTCCCGTTCCATATGCCACAAAGCGAGTAGGAAAATATGGCTACAGTTAACATGTGTAGTGGAAAACTATATGTATCTTTACGTTCCAGTTTTGTTTTGCTCAAACGTTTAAGATAAAAAAAATTTGGACTAATGGTCCAAAACGAACATTAGGTTAACCCTTCAGTGAGCCCTAACAGTGGCGAAAATGAAATTCCTCTTTACAATGTCACTAGTCGTTGAAACATTCTAGTGATGAGAATAAAGAAAGTGATCACCAAGGATAAGATGTCTTCATATTTAGGCGAATCCTCCTTACTACTATTTTCAGGGCAACTACAAGAGAAAGGAAATGATGCGAGACTATAATCTCTGAAACATACAATAACACTGCAAAGGTAAGAACTTCAAACAGATCATTTTTGCACAAAAAACAGGGTAGAGATTTTGCGGTCTTGAAGGCCTGGCATAATGGGTGTAAAACTGAGGTGAAATTCCTACTTCCAAGTATCTGTATATAGCTGTTGACCTCGTAACAAACATTGTGTTCTTGATTTAACCTCCTGAATTGATAATTTTGTGTACTTTTGTAGGCGATGCTTATTCAGTGAATTAAAGTGGAAAGGAAAGAAGAAATAGGAGAAGCTGAATTAGGAATTAGGAATTAGGAATTAGGAAGCTGAATTCAGGTAAATAAATAATAAATTGCTACACTGCAAATCCAAGCCACTTAGTCAGAACCAGTAACTGATAAGATAACTATATAGCTAAACAACAACAACAAACGAAAACAAAAAACTATGGCTCCTATTGTAACATTTATTATACAAAAGAATGTTTCACCTCCAACAGACCAAAATTTTGTTGGATTTCCATGGTGCATCTACATGTATTTTATAGTAAGGGGCTGTTTACATGAGAGAGGGTACCCCTAGGTAGTAGGGTTACCCCAGGTAGTAGAGTTTCTCTTCTCCTTTGTATTACGCATTTCGTTTTACATGCGACATGGTAGGGACAACTTTTGTTTACATAAGCCCATGTAAAAGTAGGGCTAGCCGTAGGGGGTAGGGCTATGTTTCGTTGTTCTCAGCTTACCACTGGCCACAAGTAAAAGGTGCCAAATTCGAGCAAGGCTTCGAAACTAACAATATTATTATTTTGATTCGCTTTTGAAATTTGTACTTTCCCAAAAGAAATTCTACAAAGCATACAAACTTCTGCACATACTATGAATAACATATGGGTAATTTCAGTAGTAGACAATTTACTCTGAACAATGGCGCCCACAACTTTCTTCCAGCTAATTTTCATCTCCTTTATTCTCACGAACCTGTGTAGCCGAACATATGTCAGCCCTATATCTGTCGTCATTTAACATATGTAGGTGACTTTGATGGGGGTTTGCCTCCCAGCCGCCCTGCGGTTTTGCTTTTTTTTTTTCTTTTTTTCTTTTTCTGCTCTCTCTTTTTTGAACCTACATTTGAACCTACATTTATTTATTTATTTATTTATTTATTTACTGTGATTTTTAGTTGAGTAAGGCGTGAAGGAAGTTTGGTGACAAAATTTTGACATTCAAGTTACCATGTTGTCAAGGATAACTTGCTCCGTTTCCAGGGAGACTGCATGAATCCATCACGTCATGCAAAAAAGTGCGCCAAACAGTCCGTAAACATGGAAGTTGCCCTTGGCAATGTGATAACTTTAAAGTTAAAACTTTGTGTCCAAACTTCTCTTGTGTTTTACTCAACTGCAATCCTAGTATTTATTTTTTGCACAATTTTTTTTTTTGAATTGTAACAATTTTTTTTCCTTCGGTTTTTGGGGATGGTCTTCAAAAGATATTCGGCTTACTAATTCAAAAATTTCATCTATTTTAAAGTAAGAAGATAAGAGAAACAATTTAAGATGGTCATCAAATTGTAATAAGAGGGAGATGCTGTTTTACACACTGATACTCAAAAGGAAAAACAACTTTGCGGGATAATAAATAGTACAATACTGCTGCATTTCTTCTATGGATTTAAAAATACTGCCTATGATCGTAATAAACAGCACCACAGGAAAGTACTGCTCAGTAACTTTCAGTTGAATAGTGACACTTTAGGATTTCATCCAAAGACCCAAAAGGTAGAACCACCTTGCACAGCATAATAAACAGGACCACAAGAAAGTACTGCTCAATCGCTTTCATTTGACAGGTCAAACTTTAAGATTTTATCCATAGACTTAAAAGTTAGAACCATCTTGTACAGCACAATAAACCACCACAGGAAAGTACTGCTCAGTAGCTTTCATTTAAATGGTCCCACTTTAGGGTTTCATCCACAGGCTCAAAAGTTAGAACCACCTTGCACAGCATTAAACAGCAGAATAAGGTTAAATGATTGTAACTTTTAGCTTTTTTGCTTGTTGTCGATTACGTATGTTATAATTTTTTTTAAAGAGGGCTGCCCCCGAACAAATGCCACACTTAAAATTTTAAGCGCGCAAATATTCATAGGTTTTGCAGAAGTTTGCATGCTTTGTAAAATTTGCAAGTTTGAAGACAAAGAGTGGAAGCAATGAACAACTGAACACGCGCAAATTCGCACTACTTAAAACAAAGTTAAGAATCACGTTGTTTATTTTGAGTACCTTTTCTTTCAGTTGCTTGCCACTCTCAAATTCAGTGGATCAGCAGACTTGAATCACGAAAGACAGTATGAAGCTACTAAAAACAGCGAGGACAAAAAAGGACATACATTACAGTAAATATACACGTTTAATTTTAATTGAGATCGCGTAAACAAGAAGTTCCAAGATAAAAGCTCCGAAATTTCACCGAGTTAAACTGTTCAATACTTGAAACTTTCAAAGTTGTATCCTATTTTTCAGATCCAATGTTTTCGATACACTTTTGAAGCAGGCATACATGTACTTTTGACACTTAAAATTACATTACGCCCTGGTTCAAACTAAATGTTGGGCAAAACATTTGAATGTGCAGTTGTTTTTCCACTGTGGAACTTCCTGTCTTCTATCATTTGTTAGAAGGACACAGAAAAAAATTTTTAATTGTTAACAAGTGCACGATGGGAGTCTCGTATTTCTCATAATATTAAACTAGCCGCTGGGAGTTAAAGATCGTGCTTGAGCTTTTACTAATATTGCATCAAAAATCGCCTGTGTAATGGTTCTTAAAATCCGATCATTTACCAACTTGACATTTCAAATTCAAAATTAGAGGAAGTGAAACGTATTTTGTCAACCATTTGATTCCGTATCTAAATGCGAGTCTTTCATGGTGCAATTACCTTCTACCTCAGTGGTTTTCATTGAAGTTACAATTTAGGACCAGAACCTGGAACCATATTAGAGTGGAGGTCTACTTTTGTTTGTGCTCTTCTGTTTAGCTTGAAGTGAAAGAAGTGTGACCACTTAAAAGAAATGGGCATGCTTTCACAAGGTGATTGTCCAAGTCTGCGTGTTTTCTTGGCAAAAAGGGTGTGCATGCCCTTTTGATTGGCAACATGTGATCTCAAAGAATTGTTCCAGACCCCTGGTAGTTGGTATCTCCCCTTTCTCGATTGAGAGATTGCTGCAATTGTTGGATGTGGAACGCCTCCTTTATGCGACTGCTAAACCAGTCTGGTTCCCTGTCCAGAATTCTTACGTTTTGGACTGGAACTGGTGTCCCCGGTGCTCCCTAAAACCTGATGAGCAGGAACTGGGTGTTCCGCTAATTTTAATTTGCATTTGTGATGGGGGACCTGATTGGAAACGATGTGGGAAACGGAAAGAACTTTGAATGTGGGAGTTCCTCCTCATCAGAGGTTTCAAACCACCTTTTCAGGGAGCACCGGGGACACCATTTCCAGTTCCAGTAAGAAATCTGTGCAGGGAACCAGACCGTTTTAGCAGAGCATAAAGGAGGCGTTCCACATCCGACAACAACAATCTCTCAATCTAGACCTTGGAGAATGCCATCTATGGGGAGTATGGAATAATCTCTTGAGGTCACTGTGCTTGTGCAGTGAAGACATTTGGTGTAGACTAAACGAAAGCTCTGCTGTTAGCTTTAATTTACTGCCCAATTTTCAAAGTTAAAATCATTGGTATTAATGTTTTTTATTATTTTCATTTTTGAAAAAAATTAGTTAAATGCAGTTTGTAAACAATTCACAAATTTGTCTCATTAGTCTTGTAACTTAATAAAAGTTTGTACACTTTTTACAACAATCCAGTCTTCCATTTTCAAACAGTATAATTTGTACACTATTTACAACAAAGTAAATTGTCTTTCATTTTCAAAACAGAACTAGTTTGTAAGCAGTGTACAACAACGTTTTTACAATTTTCATTTATGCAGGAAAATAGCTAAATCAGTTTGTAAACAAAATTCACAAATAATAAACTTGTGTTTCATTCATTGTTGTACACTGTTTAGAAACAAGTCCTGTTCTGAAAATGAAAGATAAGTGTTAGAAACAGTGTAGAATCAAGTACACTATTTCAATGAACTTTTCTTTTCAAAACAGTACTACTTTCTAAACAGTGTACAACAAACTTGTCTTTACCTTTCTAAACAGTACCACTTTCTACACCTTCAACAAACTTGTCCTTCCATTTCAATACAGTACCACTTTCTACACACTAGTCTCTGCTCTACTAAACAGTACTCCTGTTCGACATCTACGGTACTCTCCCTTCACAAAACAGTACTCTGTTCGACATCTGCTATACTGTTCCCCTACTAAACAGTAATCTGTTCGCCATCTACTGTACTATTTCCCTTACAAAATAGTAATCTGTTCGACGTCGACTATACTCTCTCCCCTAATAAACAGTAATCTGTTCGACATCTACTGTACTTTTTCCCTAGTAAACAGTACTCTGTTTGACATCTACTGTACTGTTCTCCTACTAAACAGTACTCTGTTCGACATCTACTGTACTGTTCTCCTACTAAACAGTTATCTGTTCGACATCTACTATACTCTCTCCTATACTAAACAGTAATCTGTTCGACATCTACCATACTCTCTTCTCTACTAAACAGTAATCTGTTCGACATCTACTATACTCTCTCCTCTACTAAACAGTAATCTGTTCGACATCTACTGTACCCTCTCCTCTACTAAACAGTAATCTGTTCGACATCTACTGTACCCTCTCCTCTACTAGACAGTAATCTGTTCGACATCTACTGTACTCTCTCCTCTACTAAACAGTAATCTGCTCGACATCTACTGTACTCTCTCCTCTACTAAACAGTAAACTGCTCGACATCTACTGTACTGTTCTCCTAGTAAACAGTAACCTGTACGACATCTACTGTACTGTTCTACTAAACAGTAATTTGTTCGACATCTACCATACTGTTCTCCTACTAAACAGTAATCTGTTCGACATCTACTATACTCTTTCCCCTAGTAAACAGTACTCTGTTCGACATCTACTGTACTGTTCTCCTACTAAACAGTACTCTGTTCGACATCTAATATACTCTCTCCCCTAGTAAACAGTACTCTGTTCGACATCTACTGTACTGTTCCCCTACTAAACAGTTATCTGTTCGACATCTAATATACTCTCTCCCCTAGTAAACAGTACTCTGTTCGACATCTACTGTACTGTTCCCCTACTAAACAGTTATCTGTTCGACATCTACTATACTCTCTTCTCTACTAAACAGTAATCTGTTCGACATCTAATATACTCTCTCCCCTAGTAAACAGTACTCTGTTCGACATCTACTGTACTGTTCTCCTACTAAACAGTTATCTGTTCGACATCTACTATACTCTCTCCTCTACTAAACAGTAATCTGTTCGACATCTACTGTACTGTTCTCCTACTAAACAGTAATCTGTTCGACATCTACTATACTCTATCCCCTAGTAAACAGTACTCTGTTCGACATCTACTGTACTGTTCTCCTACTAAACAGTTATCTGTTCGACATCTACCATACTCTCTCCTCTACTAAACAGTAATCTGTTCGACATCTACTGTACTCTCTCCTCTACTAAACAGTACTCTGTTCGACATCTACCATACTGTTCTCCTACTATACAGTAATCTGTTCGACATCTACTGTACTGTTCTCCTACTAAACAGTACTCTGTTCGACATCTACTGTACTGTTCTCCTACTAAACAGTACTCTGTTCGACATCTACTGTACTGTTCTCCTACTACACAGTACTCTGTTCGACATCTACTGTACTGTTCTCCTACTAAACAGTAATCTGTTCGACATCTACTGTACTCTCTCCTCTACTAAACAGTACTCTGTTCGACATCTACCATACTGTTCTCCTACTATACAGTAATCTGTTCGACATCTACTGTACTGTTCTCCTACTAAACAGTACTCTGTTCGACATCTACTGTACTGTTCTCCTACTAAACAGTACTCTGTTCGACATCTACTGTACTGTTCTCCTACTACACAGTACTCTGTTCGACATCTACTGTACTGTTCTCCTACTAAACAGTAATCTGTTCGACATCTACCATACTCTCTTCTCTACTAAACAGTAATCTGTTCGACATCTACCATACCCTCTCCTCTACTAAACAGTAATCTGTTCGACATCTACCGTACCCTCTCCTCTACTAAACAGCAATCTGTTCGACATCTACCGTACTCTCTCCTCTACTAAACAGTAATCTGTTCGACATCTACCGTACTCTCTCCTCTACTAAACAGTAATCTGTTCGACATCTACTGTACTGTTCTCCTAGTAAACAGTACTCTGTTTGACATCTACTATACTGTTTTCCTACTAAACAGTACTCTGTTTGACACCTACTATACTGTTTTCCTACTAAACAGTACTCTGTTCGACACCTACTATACTGTTTTCCTACTAAACAGTACTCTGTTCGACACCTACTATACTGTTTTCCTACTAAACAGTACTCTGTTCGACACCTACTATACTGTTTTCCTACTAAACAGTACTCTGTTCGACATCTACTGTACTCTCTCCTCTACTAAACAGTACTCTGTTCGACATCTACTGTACTCTCTCCTCTACTAAACAGTAATCTGTTCGACATCTACTGTACTCTCTCCTCTACTAAACAGTAATCTGTTCGACATCTACTGTACTCTCTCCTCTACTAAACAGTAATCTGTTCGACATCTACTGTACCCTCTCCTCTACTAAACAGTAATCTGTTCGACGTCTACTGTACTCTCTCTCCTACTAAACAGTAATCTGTTCGACATCTGCTGTACTCTCTCTCCTACTAAACAGTACTCTGTTCGACATTTACTGTACTGTTCTCCTACTAAACAGTACCCTGTTCGACATCTACTGTACTCTCTCTCCTACTAAACAGCACTCTGTTCGACATCTACTGTACTGTTCTCCTACTAAACAGTACCCTGTTCGACATCTCCTGCACTCTCTCTCCTACTAAACAGTACCCTGTTCGACATCTCCTGCACTCTCTCTCCTACTAAACAGTACCCTGTTCGACATCTACTGTACTCTCTCTCCTACTAAACAGTACTCTGTTCGACATCTACTGTACTGTTCTCCTACTAAACAGTACTCTGTTCGACATCTACTGTACTCTCTCTCCTACTAAACAGTACTCTGTTCGACATCTACTGTACTGTTCTCCTACTACACAGTCACCTGTTCGACGTCTACTGTACTTTTGCCCTAGGAAACGGTAATCTATTCGACATCTGCTATACCATACTCTCTCTCCGTGTAGGGCACATTTTGGATAGTGATTAGGGGTGCAGTACGGTGACCCGGAAAAAATACCCGCCACCCTTTCAAAACATTTCTCTTTGGAACAAACTTGTCTTTCCTGTTCAAAACAGTACCAGTTTGAACACTGTTTTTAACCAACTTGTCCTTCGTTTTCAAAACAATACCAGAAAAAAAAATAACAGCACAGGTAACTTTTGTTTCATTGATTTAGAGTTTCATCTGCACCTCCAACACATGGAACCACAGTCACCTTGTGAAACAAACGCGCATACTTGCACAAAGTGACTGTGGTTCCACGTTTTGGGGCTGTAGATGAAATCCTGATGTGTAACTAATGAAATCAGTTATTAAGCAGTACTTCTTTTTATCGACATTTTTATTGCACAAAGAAATGACAATTATATTCAACACTGTGTACTTTGCTTTGCTGCACTATCGGGGGCGGGGGGGAGGGGGCTGTCCAGTCGAATTGTTTGGTTTTTTCAATTACAGCATCGTGAAAAACAAATATGTATCCCGGGCGTTGTGTTTAAATTAACAAACAACCTTTCGTCAGTGTTTTGAGTGGTTATTTTTATGTTTCGCTCAATTTGATGGGCGCTTCCTAGTGGATAAAATTGGTTAATTTCAAGACATTGTTGGAGTAGTCAAGCAAGTGCACCATGGAAAACGCGCATTAGAGAAAATGTTATGTTCACTTAAAGAAAACTGGTAAAATCACATTTTAACCACCATTGAAGAGCTTATTTCCCATGCAATCTTAGCAAATCCTCAAGTGCGATCTTCAACTCCCAGCAGTTAAAGTTTCCACGTAAACTAGATACTTGGTGAAATACGACATTTTCCATCGTGCACATGTAACAAACAATATAAAACAAACCGTTTCACGGTGGAAAAACGATTGCACTTGCAAACATGTTACCCAAGAAAGTTTAACTTCGTGAACTTTCTTTCATTGTGGTCCTTCTTGCTTACGCCATCTCAATTAAAATTAAACGTGCATATTTGCTGCAATGTACGTCCTTTCTTGTCCCATTCAAAGTACATTCGTGCTTTGTTTTTCGTCATTCAAGTTTGCTGATCCACCGGCGGACAACTGAAAGAGAAGGAGTCCAAATAAACAACGTGACTGAGAACTTTTTTTATGTAGTAAGAATTTGCGAGTGTCCACGGTAGAAAAATACATGTAGTTTAAACATGATCATCATGAACAACAAAAAGCCCAAACTATCTATCTAGATTTTCATCGCGCACATGAAAACGATCCAAATTCGTCTACCAAACAGTAGAAAACAAGAAGTTTCACAGTGGAAAAACGATTGTACCTTCAAACATTTTCCCAAAATTCAAACAATCATCAGTTTGAATCAATGCGCGCTGTAATTTTTAAGTACCCCTGCTTCGATTTTAGTGTTTCGGAAACATTGCATCCGCAAAATTCAACGTTGAGAAAGTTTCAATTATCGAACTCGGTGAAATTCCTTGGAACGTCTTGCTTACGCGATCTCAAATAAAATTAACCGTGTATATACCTAACTCAATAAAGGTTGCTTTGGGCATTGGGAAGCTATTGTTTGGCGGTCACTCAAGCAGAGCATTGCATTGTGTTTCGTATGCCCAATTGCCAAGCAACCTTTATTGAATGAGGTATATTTACCGTTATGTGCCTCCTTTCTTGTCCTCACTGTTTTGAAGTACCTTCGTACTTTGTCTTTCGTGATTCAAGTCTACTGATCCACTTGATCAAACTTGATCACGCTGTTTTAAAGTACCTTCGTACTTTGTCTTTCGTGATTCAAGTTTGCTGATACACGGCGGACAACTGAAGGAGAAGGAAGTCCAAATAAACAACGTGACTGAGAACTTTTTTATGTAGTAAAATTTGCGAGTGTCCAGGGTAAACATGATCATCGAATAACAAAAAGCCCAAACTTTTTATCTAGATTTTCATCGTTCACATGTAAAAGTTTCAAAATTCATCTTCTTGCTCACGCGATCTCAATTAAAATTAAACGTGTATACTTACCGTAATACGCGTCCTTTTTAGTCGCTGTTTTAAGTACCGTCGTACTTTGTCTTTCGTGATTCAAGTCTGCAGATCCACTTGATCAAACTGGACGACTGAAAGAAAAGGAACTCCAAATAAACAACGTGATTCAGAACTTTTTTATCACGTAAGAATTTGCGAGTGTCCAGTTGTTTTCATTGCTTCCAGCTTTGGTCTTCAAATTTGCAAATTTTACAAAGCGTAGCAACTTTAGCACGGATTATGAATAAAATATGAGTAATTACAACAGTAATCAATTCACTCCGAACAATAGAACCCACAACCTACTTCTAGCTAATTTCTGCCCTCACTTTCTAGCGAACCTGTGTAGTCGAGCGGTCTAAGGCGCTCGACTTAAATTAAATGACGGCCTTATTTGCCGTCATTTAATTTAAGTTCTGCTCTGACCGGGGTTCGCACGCACCCCGGGGCATTTTGTTCCTTTTTTCTTCTTTTTTTCCTGGCTCTCTTTTTTGATACTACAATTTTTTCTTCTTTTTTTCCTGGCTCTCTTTTTTGATACTATATTTTTCTTTTTTTTTTCTTAAATAATTTTTTTGAAGCGTAAAAATTTCTTAGTTTTTTGGGGGTTTTTTTTTTTTACTATTTTCGGGACGGTTTTAAAAAATTCGGCTTCCCAGTTCAATTTATGTCATAGTGACAAGCATAGAAATATACATGTAGTTTGAGATGATGACCTTTCTATCTCGATTTCCATCAGACACATGAAAACGATGCAAAAGTCGTCTACCAAACGATAGAGAAGAAGAAGTTTAATAGTGAAAAAACGATTGCACCTTCAAACATTTTGCCCAAAATTCATTTTGGATCTATGCGTGCTGTAATTTTTAAGTACGCCTGCTTCGATTTTAGTGTTTCAGAAACATTGGAACCGCAAAATTCAATGTTGAGAAAGTTTCAAATATCGAATTCGGTGAAATTTCTAAGCTTTTATGTTGGAATGTCTTGCTCACGCGATGTCAATTAAAATTAACCGTGTATATTTACCGTTATGTGCGTCCTTTCTTGTCTTCACTTTGTCTTTCGTGATTCAAGTTTGCTGATCCACCGAAAATGATATTGGCCGACAACTGAGAAAAAAAGGAACTCCAACTGAACAACGTGATCGAGAACTTTTTTCTGTACTACGAATATGCGTGTTCAAGTTGTTTTCCCTGCTTCCAGCTTTGGTCTTCAAATTTGCAAATTTTACAAAGCGTGCGAACTTTAGCACGGACTATGAATAAAATAAGAGTAATTACAGCAGTAATCAATTGTTTGTAGGCACAACTTATTTCTAGCTAATCTCTGCCCTCTTTTTCTAGCGAACCTGTGTAGTCGAGCGGTCTAAGGCGCTCGACTTAAATTAAATGACGGCCTTATTTGCCGTCATTTAATTTAAGTTCTGCGCTGACCGGGGTTCGCACGCACCCCGGGCCATTTTGGCTCTTTCTTCTTCTTTTTTCCTGGCTCTCTTTTTTGATACTATATTTTTCTTTTTTTTTTTTTCTTAGATAATTTTTTTGAAGCGTAAAAATTTCTTAGTTGTTGTTATTTTTTTTTTTTTTTTTTTTTACTATTTTCGGGACGGATTTAAAAAATGCGGCTTCCCAGTTCAATCTATGTCATAGTGACAAGCATAGAAATATACATGTAGTTTAAAATGCTCACCGACTTACAAAAATCACAAACTTTCTATCTCCATTTCCATCGGACATATGAAAACGATCCAAAAGTCGTCTACCAAACGATAGAAAACAAGTTTAATACTGGAAAAACAATCGCACCTTCTAATATTTTGTTCACAATTCAGTTTGGATCTATGCGTGCTGTAATTTTTAAGTACGCCTGCTTCGATTTTAGTGTTTCAGAAACATTGGAACCGCAAAATTCAATGTTGAGAAAGTTTCAAATATCGAATTCGGTGAAATTTCTAAGCTTTTATGTTGGAATGTCTTGCTCACGCGATGTCAATTAAAATTAACCGTGTATATTTACCGTTATGTGCGTCCTTTCTTGTCCTCATTGTTTTAAAGTACCAGCCTTCGTACTTTGTCTTTCGTGATTCAAGTTTGCTGATCCACCGAAAATGATACTGGCCGACAACTGAAAAAAAAGGATCTCCAAATAAACAACATGACTGAGAACTTTTTTATGTACCACGAATGTGCGTGTTCAGTTGTTTTCACTGCTTCCAGCTTTGGTCTTCAAATTTGAAAATTTTACAAAGCGTAGCAACTTTAGCACGGACTATGAATAAAATATGAGTAACTACAGCAGTAATCAATTGTTTGTAGACAATAGAGCCCACCACTTACTTCTAGATTAATTTCTGCCCTCTTTTTCTAGCGAACCTGTGTAGTCGAGCGGTCTAAGGCGCTCGACTTAAATTAAATGACGGCCTTATTTGCCGTCATTTAATTTAATTTCCATGCTGACCGGGGTTCGCACGCACCCCGGCCATTTTGTTCCTTTTTTCTTTTTTTTCCTGGCTCTCTTTTTTGATATTAAATTTTTGTTTTTTTTTTCTTAAATAATTTTTTTGAAGCGTAAAAATTTTTTAGTTTTTTTTTCTTTTTTACTGTTTTCGGGACGGTTTTAAAAAATTCGGCTTACCAGTTTAATCTATGTCATAGTGACAAGCAATCGAAATATACATGTAGTTTAAGATGATCCGCACCGACTTAGAAAAAGCACAAACTTTCTATCTCGATTTCCATCGGACACATGAAAACGATCCAAAAGTCGTCTACCAAAACGATAGAAAACAAGAAGTTTAAAAGTGGAGAAACAATTGCACCTTGAAATATTTTGCTTAAAATTCAGTTGGATCTATGCGTGCTGTAATTTTTAAGTACGCATGCTTCGATTTTAGTGTTTTGGAAACATTGGAACCGCAAAATTCAATGTTGAGAAAGTTTCAAATATCGAATTTGGTGAAATTTCTAAGCTTTTATGTTGCAATGTCTTGCTCACGCGATGTCAACTAAAATTAACCGTGTATATTTACCGTTATGTGCGTCCTTTCTTGTCCTCACTGTTTTAAAGTACCTTCGTACTTTGTCTTTCGTGATTCAAGTTTGCTGATCCACCGAAAATGACATTGGCCGACAACTGAAAAAAAAAGGAACTCCAAATAAACAACGTGATTGAGAACTTTTTTATGTACTACGAATATGCGTGTTCAGTTGTTTTCACTGCTTCCAGCTTTGGTCTTCAAGTTTGCAAATTTTACAAAGCGTAGCAACTTTAGCACGGACTATGAATAAAACATGAGTAATTACAGCAGTAATCAATTGTTTGTAGACAATAGAGCCCACAACTTACTTCTAGCTAATTTCTACCCTGTTTTTCTAGCGAACCTGTGTAGTCGAGCGGTCTAAGGCGCTCGGCTTAAATTAAATGACGGCCTTATTTGCCGTCATTTAATTTAAGTTCTGCGCTGACCGGGGTTCGCACGCACCCCGGCCATTTTGTTCCTTTTTTCTTTTTTTTCCTGGCTCTCTTTTTTGATATTAAATTTTTGTTTTTTTTTTCTTAAATAATTTTTTTGAAGCGTAAAAATTTTTTAGTTTTTTTTTCTTTTTTACTGTTTTCGGGACGGTTTTAAAAAATTCGGCTTACCAGTTTAATCTATGTCATAGTGACAAGCAATCGAAATATACATGTAGTTTAAGATGATCGCCGACTTAGAAAAAGCACAAACTTCCTATTTCGATTTCCATCAGACTCATGAAAACGACCCAAAAGTCGTCTACCAAACGATAGAAAACAAGAAGTTTAAAAGTGGAAAAACAATTGCACCTTTAAATATTTTGCTTAAAATTCAGTTGGATCTATGCGCGCTGTAATTTTTAAGTACGCATGCTTCGATTTTAGTGTTTTGGAAACATTGGAACCGCAAAATTCAATGTTGAGAAAGTTTCAAATATCGAATTCGGTGAAATTTCTACCCTTTTATCTTGGAATGTCTTGCTCACGCGATGTCAATTAAAATTAACCGTGTATATTTACCGTTATGTGTGTCCTTTCTTGTCCTCGCTGTTTTAAAGTACCTTCGTACTTTGTCTTTCGTGATTCAAGTTTGCTGATCCACCGAAAATGAGAGTGGCCGACAACTGAAAGAAAAGGAACTCCAAATAAACAACGTGATTGACGACTTTTTTATGTAGTACGAATATGCATGATCAGTTGTTTTCATTGCTTGCAGCTTTGGTCTTTAAATTTGCAAATCTTACAAAGCGTGCCAACTTTAGCCCGGACTATGAATAAAATATGAGTAATTACAGCAGTAATCAATTGTTTGTAGACACAACTTACTTCTACCTAATCTCTGCCCTCTTTTTCTAGCGAACCTGTGTAGTCGAGCGGTCTAAGGCGCTTGACTTTTAATTTAAGTTCTGCGCTGACCGGGGTTCGCACGCTCCCCGGGCCATTTTGGCTCTTTCTTCTTCTTTTTTCCTGGCTCTCTTTTTTGATACAACAATTTCTTACTTTTTTTTTTAATTGATTTTTTTGAAGCGTAAAAAATTTCTTAATTGTTTTTTTCCCTTTTTTATTATTTCGCCATAATATTTTTGAGAAACAATTTAATTGAAACGGGGCGCTTTTAAAAAATTCGGCATACGAGTTGAATGTCACAATAAGAAGCATAAGAAAATACGTGTAGTTTAAGATGATCATCGACTTACGAAACCCACAAACTTTCTATTTAGATTTTCATCGTGCACATGAAAATGATCCAAATTCGTCTATCAAACGATAGAAAACGAGAAGTTTCACGGTGGAAAAACGACCGCATCTTCAAACATTTTGCCCAAAATTTAAACACAATCATCAGTTTGCATCAATGCGCGGTGTAATTTTTGAGTTCCCCGGCTTCGATTTTAGTGTTTCGGAAACATTGGATCCGCAAAATTCAATGTTGAGAAAGTTTCAAATATCGAACTCGGTGAAATTTCTGAGCCTTTACCTTGGAACTTCTTGCTCACACGATCTCAATTAAAATTAACCGTGTATATTTACCGTTAAGTGCGTCCTTTCTTGTCCTCTGGTTTGAAGTACCTTCGTACTTTGTCTTTCGTGATTCAAGTCTGCTGATCCACCGGCGAACAACTGAAAGAGAAGGAAGTCCAAATAAACAACGTGACTGAGAACTTTTTTTATGCAGTAAGGATTTGCGAGTGTCCAGGGTAGAAAAATACATGTATTTTAAACGTGATCATCGGATAACAAAAAGCCCAAACTTTCTATCTAGATTTTCATCGTTTACAGGTAAAAGTCTTCTTGCTCCCACGATCTCAATTAAACTTAAACGTGTATATTTACCGTAATGTTCGTCCTTTTTAGTCCTCGCTGTTTTAAGTACCGTCGTACTTTGTCTTTCGTGATTCAAGTTTGCAGATCCACTTGAACAAACTGGACGACTGAAAGAAAAGGAATTCCAAATAAACAACGTGATTCAGAACTTTTTTATCACGTAAGAATTTGCCAGTGTCCAGTTGTTTTCATTGCTTCCAGCTTTGGTCTTTAAATTTGCAAATCTTACAAAGCGTGCCAACTTTAGCACGGACTATGAATAAAATATGAGTAATTATAGCAGTAATCAATTCACTCTGAACAATAGAACCCACAACCTAGTTCTAGCTAATTTCTGCCTCTCATCTTCTAGCGAACCTGTGTAGTCGAGCGGTCTAAGGCGCTCGACTTAAATTAAATGACGGCCTTATTTGCCGTCATTTAATTTAAGTTCTGCGCTGACCGGGGTTCGCACGCACCCCGGGCCATTTTGGCTCTTTTTTCTTCTTTTTTCCTGGCTCTCTTTTTTGATACAACAATTTCTTTCTTTTTTTTCCTAAGAAATTTTTTTGAAGCGTAAAAATTTCTTAGTTGTCTTTTTTTTCTTTTTTACTATTTTCGGGACGGATTTAAAAACTTCGGCTTACCAGTTCAATCTACGTCATAGTAGCAAGCATAGAAATATACATGTAGTTTAAGATGATCACCAACTTACAAAAAGCACAAACTTTCTATCTCAATTTCCAAGGGACACATGAAAACGATCCAAAAGTCGTCTACCAAACGATAGAAAACAAGAAGTTTAATAGTGGAAAAACAATCGCACCTTCTAATATTTTGTTCACAATTCAGTTTGGATCTATGCGTGCTGTAATTTTTGAGTACGCATGCTTCGATTTTAGTGTTTCAGAAACATTGGAACCGCAAAATTCAATGTTGAGAAAGTTTCAAATATCGAATTCGGTGAAATTTCTAAGCTTTTATCTTGGAACTTCTTGTTCACGCGATCTCAATTAAAATTAACGGTGTATATTTAACGTTATGTGCGTCCTTTCTTGCCCTCACTGTTTTAAAGTACCTTCGTACTTTGTCTTTCGTGATTCAAGTTTGCTGATCCACCAAAAATGATAGTGGCCGACAACTGAAAGAAACAAACTCCAAATAAACAAAGTGATTGAGAACTGTTTTATTTGTTTTTATTGCTTCCAGCTTTGGTCTTTCAATTTGCAAACTTTACAAGGCGTAGCAACTTTAGCACGGACTATGAATAAAATATGAGTAACTACAGCAGTAATCAATTGTTTGTAGACAATAGAGCCCACCACTTACTTCTAGATTAATTTCTGCCCTCTTTTTCTAGCGAACCTGTGTAGTCGAGCGGTCTAAGGCGCTCGACTTACATTAAATGACGGCCTTATTTGCCGTCATTTAATTTAAGTTCTGCTCTGACCGGGGTTCGCACGCACCCCGGGCCATTTTGGCTCTTTCTTCTTCTTTTTTCCTGGCTCTCTTTTTTGATACTTTAATTTTCTTTTTTTTTTGTCTTAAATAACTTTTTTGAAGCGTAAAAATTTCTTAGTTGTTGTTATTTTTTTTTTTTTTGTTTTTTACTATTTTCGGGACGGATTTAAAAAATGCGGCTTCCCAGTTCAATCTATGTCATAGTGACAAGCATAGAAATATACATGTAGTTTAAAATGGTCACCGACTTACAAAAAGCACAAACTTTTATATCTCAATTTCCATCGGACATATGAAAACGATCCAAAAGTCGTTTACCAAACGATAGAAAACAAGAAGTTTAATAGTGGAAAAACAATCGCACCTTCTAATATTTTGTTCACAATTCAGTTTGGATCTATGCGTGCTGTAATTTTTAAGTACGCCTGCTTCGATTTTAGTGTTTCAGAAACATTGGAACCGCAAAATTCAATGTTGAGAAAGTTTCAAATATCGAATTTGGTGAAATTTCTAAGCTTTTATCTTGGAATGTCTTGCTCACGCGATGTCAACTAAAATTAACCGTGTATATTTACCGTTATGTGCATCCTTTCTTGTCCTCACTGTTTTAAAGTACCTTCGTACTTTGTCTTTCGTGATTCAAGTTTGCTGATCCACCGAAAATGACATTGGCCGACAACTGAAAAAAAAGGAACTCCAAATAAACAACGTGATTGAGAACTTTTTTATGTACTACGAATATGCGTGTTCAGTTGTTTTCACTGCTTCCAGCTTTGGTCTTCAAGTTTGCAAATTTTACAAAGCGTAGCAACTTTAGCACGGACTATGAATAAAACATGAGTAATTACAGCAGTAATCAATTGTTTGTAGACAATAGAGCCCACAACTTACTTCTAGCTAATTTCTACCCTGTTTTTCTAGCGAACCTGTGTAGTCGAGCGGTCTAAGGCGCTCGACTTAAATTAAATGACGGCCTTATTTGCCGTCATTTAATTTAAGTTCTGCGCTGACCGGGGTTCGCACGCACCCCGGCCATTTTGTTCCTTTTTTCTTTTTTTTCCTGGCTCTCTTTTTTGATATTAAATTTTTGTTTTTTTTTTCTTAAATAATTTTTTTGAAGCGTAAAAATTTTTTAGTTTTTTTTTCTTTTTTACTGTTTTCGGGACGGTTTTAAAAAATTCGGCTTACCAGTTTAATCTATGTCATAGTGACAAGCAATCGAAATATACATGTAGTTTAAGATGATCACCGACTTAGAAAAAGCACAAACTTTCTATCTCGATTTCCATCGGACACATGAAAACGATCCAAAAGTCGTCTACCAAAACGATAGAAAACAAGAAGTTTAATAGTGGAAAAACAATTGCACCTTGAAATATTTTGCTTAAAATTCAGTTGGATCTATGCGCACTGTAATTTTTAAGTAAGCCTGCTTCGATTTTAGTGTTTCAGAAACATTGGAACCGCAAAATTCAATGTTGAGAAAGTTTCAAATATCGAATTTGGTGAAATTTCTAAGCTTTTATCGTGGAATGTCTTGCTCACGCGATCTCAATTAAAATTAACCATGTATATTTACCGTTATGTGCGTCCTTTCTCATCCTCGCTGTTTTAAAGTACCTTCGTACTTTGTCTTTCGTGATTTAAGTTTGCTGATCCACCGAAAATGAGAGTGGCCGACAACTGAAAGAAAAGGAACTCCAAATAAACAACGTGATTGACGACTTTTTTATGTAGTACGAATATGCATGATCAGTTGTTTTCATTGCTTGCAGCTTTGGTCTTTAAATTTGCAAATCTTACAAAGCGTGCCAACTTTAGCCCGGACTATGAATAAAATATGAGTAATTACAGCAGTAATCAATTGTTTGTAGACACAACTTACTTCTAGCTAATCTCTGCCCTCTTTTTCTAGCGAACCTGTGTAGTCGAGCGGTCTAAGGCGCTTGACTTTTAATTTAAGTTCTGCGCTGACCGGGGTTCGCACGCTCCCCGGGCCATTTTGGCTCTTTCTTCTTCTTTTTTCCTGGCTCTCTTTTTTGATACAACAATTTCTTACTTTTTTTTTTAATTGATTTTTTTGAAGCGTAAAAAATTTCTTAATTGTTTTTTTCCCTTTTTTATTATTTCGCCATAATATTTTTGAGAAACAATTTAATTGAAACGGGGCGCTTTTAAAAAATTCGGCATACCAGTTGAATGTCACAATAAGAAGCATAAGAAAATACGTGTAGTTTAAGATGATCATCGACTTACGAAACCCACAAACTTTCTATTTAGATTTTCATCGTGCACATGAAAATGATCCAAATTCGTCTATCAAACGATAGAAAACGAGAAGTTTCACGGTGGAAAAACGACCGCATCTTCAAACATTTTGCCCAAAATTTAAACACAATCATCAGTTTGCATCAATGCGCGGTGTAATTTTTGAGTTCCCCGGCTTCGATTTTAGTGTTTCGGAAACATTGGATCCGCAAAATTCAATGTTGAGAAAGTTTCAAATATCGAACTCGGTGAAATTTCTGAGCCTTTACCTTGGAACTTCTTGCTCACACGATCTCAATTAAAATTAACCGTGTATATTTACCGTTAAGTGCGTCCTTTCTTGTCCTCTGGTTTGAAGTACCTTCGTACTTTGTCTTTCGTGATTCAAGTCTGCTGATCCACCGGCGAACAACTGAAAGAGAAGGAAGTCCAAATAAACAACGTGACTGAGAACTTTTTTTATGCAGTAAGGATTTGCGAGTGTCCAGGGTAGAAAAATACATGTATTTTAAACGTGATCATCGGATAACAAAAAGCCCAAACTTTCTATCTAGATTTTCATCGTTTACAGGTAAAAGTCTTCTTGCTCCCACGATCTCAATTAAACTTAAACGTGTATATTTACCATAATGTTCGTCCTTTTTAGTCCTCGCTGTTTTAAGTACCGTCGTACTTTGTCTTTCGTGATTCAAGTTTGCAGATCCACTTGAACAAACTGGACGACTGAAAGAAAAGGAATTCCAAATAAACAACGTGATTCAGAACTTTTTTATCACGTAAGAATTTGCCAGTGTCCAGTTGTTTTCATTGCTTCCAGCTTTGGTCTTTAAATTTGCAAATCTTACAAAGCGTGCCAACTTTAGCACGGACTATGAATAAAATATGAGTAATTATAGCAGTAATCAATTCACTCTGAACAATAGAACCCACAACCTAGTTCTAGCTAATTTCTGCCTCTCATCTTCTAGCGAACCTGTGTAGTCGAGCGGTCTAAGGCGCTCGACTTAAATTAAATGACGGCCTTATTTGCCGTCATTTAATTTAAGTTCTGCGCTGACCGGGGTTCGCACGCACCCCGGGCCATTTTGGCTCTTTTTTCTTCTTTTTTCCTGGCTCTCTTTTTTGATACAACAATTTCTTTCTTTTTTTTCCTAAGAAATTTTTTTGAAGCGTAAAAATTTCTTAGTTGTCTTTTTTTTCTTTTTTACTATTTTCGGGACGGATTTAAAAACTTCGGCTTACCAGTTCAATCTACGTCATAGTAGCAAGCATAGAAATATACATGTAGTTTAAGATGATCACCGACTTACAAAAAGCACAAACTTTCTATCTCAATTTCCAAGGGACACATGAAAACGATCCAAAAGTCGTCTACCAAACGATAGAAAACAAGAAGTTTAATAGTGGAAAAACAATCGCACCTTCTAATATTTTGTTCACAATTCAGTTTGGATCTATGCGTGCTGTAATTTTTGAGTACGCATGCTTCGATTTTAGTGTTTCAGAAACATTGGAACCGCAAAATTCAATGTTGAGAAAGTTTCAAATATCGAATTCGGTGAAATTTCTAAGCTTTTATCTTGGAACTTCTTGTTCACGCGATCTCAATTAAAATTAACCGTGTATATTTAACGTTATGTGCGTCCTTTCTTGTCCTCACTGTTTTAAAGTACCTTCGTACTTTGTCTTTCGTGATTCAAGTTTGCTGATCCACCAAAAATGATAGTGGCCGACAACTGAAAGAAAACAAACTCCAAATAAACAAAGGATTGAGAACTGTTTTATTTGTTTTTATTGCTTCCAGCTTTGGTCTTTCAATTTGCAAACTTTACAAGGCGTAGCAACTTTAGCACGGACTATGAATAAAATATGAGTAACTACAGCAGTAATCAATTGTTTGTAGACAATAGAGCCCACCACTTACTTCTAGATTAATTTCTGCCCTCTTTTTCTAGCGAACCTGTGTAGTCGAGCGGTCTAAGGCGCTCGACTTACATTAAATGACGGCCTTATTTGCCGTCATTTAATTTAAGTTCTGCTCTGACCGGGGTTCGCACGCACCCCGGGCCATTTTGGCTCTTTCTTCTTCTTTTTTCCTGGCTCTCTTTTTTGATACTTTATTTTTCTTTTTTTTTTGTCTTAAATAACTTTTTTGAAGCGTAAAAATTTTTTAGTTGTTGTTATTTTTGTTTTTTTTGTTTTTTACTATTTTCGGGACGGATTTAAAAAATGCGGCTTCCCAGTTCAATCTATGTCATAGTGACAAGCATAGAAATATACATGTAGTTTAAAATGGTCACCGACTTACAAAAAGCACAAACTTTTATATCTCAATTTCCATCGGACATATAAAAACGATCCAAAAGTCGTTTACCAAACGATAGAAAACAAGAAGTTTAATAGTGGAAAAACAATCGCACCTTCTAATATTTTGTTCACAATTCAGTTTGGATCTATGCGTGCTGTAATTTTTAAGTACGCCTGCTTCGATTTTAGTGTTTCAGAAACATTGGAACCGCAAAATTCAATGTTGAGAAAGTTTCAAATATCGAATTTGGTGAAATTTCTAAGCTTTTATGTTGGAATGTCTTGCTCACGCGATGTCAACTAAAATTAACCGTGTATATTTACCGTTATGTGCGTCCTTTCTTGTCCTCACTGTTTTAAAGTACCTTCGTACTTTGTCTTTCGTGATTCAAGTTTGCTGATCCACCGAAAATGACATTGGCCGACAACTGAAAAAAAAGGAACTCCAAATAAACAACGTGATTGAGAACTTTTTTATGTACTACGAATATGCGTGTTCAGTTGTTTTCACTGCTTCCAGCTTTGGTCTTCAAGTTTGCAAATTTTACAAAGCGTAGCAACTTTAGCACGGACTATGAATAAAACATGAGTAATTACAGCAGTAATCAATTGTTTGTAGACAATAGAGCCCACAACTTACTTCTAGCTAATTTCTACCCTGTTTTTCTAGCGAACCTGTGTAGTCGAGCGGTCTAAGGCGCTCGACTTAAATTAAATGACGGCCTTATTTGCCGTCATTTAATTTAAGTTCTGCGCTGACCGGGGTTCGCACGCACCCCGGCCATTTTGTTCCTTTTTTCTTTTTTTCCTGGCTCTCTTTTTTGATATTAAATTTTTTTTTTTTTCTTAAATAATTTTTTTGAAGCGTAAAAATTTTTTAGGTTTTTTTTCTTTTTTACTGTTTTCGGGACGGTTTTAAAAAATTCGGCTTACCAGTTTAATCTATGTCATAGTGACAAGCAATCGAAATATACATGTAGTTTAAGATGATCGCCGACTTAGAAAAAGCACAAACTTCCTATTTCGATTTCCATCAGACACATGAAAACGACCCAAAAGTCGTCTACCAAACGATAGAAAACAAGAAGTTTAATAGTGGAAAAACAATTGCACCTTGAAATATTTTGCTTAAAATTCAGTTGGATCTATGCGCGCTTTAATTTTTAAGTAAGCCTGCTTCGATTTTAGTGTTTTGGAAACATTGGAACCGCAAAATTCAATGTTGAGAAAGTTTCAAATATCGAATTTGGTGAAATTTCTAAGCTTTTATGTTGCAATGTCTTGCTCACGCGATCTCAATTAAAATTAACCATGTATATTTACCGTTATGTGCGTCCTTTCTCGTCCTCGCTGTTTTAAAGTACCTTCGTACTTTGTCTTTCGTGATTCAAGTTTGCTGATCCACCGAAAATGAGAGTGGCCGACAACTGAAAGAAAAGGAACTCCAAATAAACAACGTGATTGACGAATTTTTTATGTAGAACGAATATGCATGATCAGTTATTTTCATTGCTTGCAGCTTTGGCCTTTAAATTTGCAAATTTTACAAGGCGTAGCAACTTTAGCACGGATTATGAATAAAATATGAGTAATTACAGCAGAAATCAACTGTTTGTAGACAATAGAGACCACCACTTACTTCTAGCTAATTTCTACCCTCTTTTTCTAGCGAACCTGTGCAGTCGAGCGGTCTAAGGCGCTCGAGTTAAATTAAATGACGGCCTTATTTGCCGTCATTTAAGTTCTGCTCTGACCGGAGTTCGCACGCACCCCGGGCCATTTTGCTTCTTTTTTCCTGTTTTTTTTTCCTGGCTGTCTCTTTTGATACCACAATTCTTTCATTCTTTTTTTTTCTTAATAATTTTTTGGAAGGGTGAAAATTTTTTAGCTTTTTTGTTTTTGTCGTTTTTTTACTATTTTCGGGACGGTTTTACGAAATTCGGCTTACCAGTTTAATCTATGTCATAGTAAGAAGCCTAGAAAAATAAATTTAGTTTAAGATGATCATCGACTTACAAAAAGCACAAACTTTCTATCTCGATTTCCCTCGGACACATGAAAACGATCCAAAAATCGTCTACGAAACGATAGAAAAGAATAAGTTTAATGGTGCAAAAGGGATTGCACCTTCAGACATTTGCACCTCGGCCATTTTGCTTCTTTTTACTTCTTTTTTTCTGGCTCTCTTTTTTAAACCAACAATTTCTTTTTTTTTTTTCATAAATAACGTTTTTGAAGAGTTAACATTTCTTACAGTTGAGCCACGTCACGCGTGAACGGAAACCTGAACATGTGATCCGAGTCTTTAAATGAACAAGCTACTTTCGGTGACGTAACGGAGATCACAACGGAAATATTGAAGATCTCATTGAAATTTGCGAAAATGGATTCTATCTTTGTAGAAGCAAGGGGTTGTGACGGGACAAATCTTTGTTTTATCGAGAGACGGCTTAATAATTTTCTCGGTTCGCTTCTCATCAGTGGCCCAAAAACGTTTTAGACTTAGAAGCAGGTGAAGTTTATATGTCAATTACGAATTTTGTCGACGCGGGATTCCTGTTTCAACCAAACGAGAGCAAACCTTGGAGCTGAACGCTTGTGTACGAACGGCAGCTCCGAAGGAAGTGGACGAAAACCAAGATACATGTGCCGTGTCAAGTAATTAATGATGACAGTTTTCCCAGTTGCGAGGTTGATTGAAGACCCGGGGGGGTACTTCCTTATATACGCTATATAGGTATGTGCCGCCCAATAGGGTGGGTCTTTTGAGGTGCTCAGTCCTTAAATAGGGTATCCGTTTCGCTGTTTTTTGATATTGTGATCCTTAGATGTTCCTTAGATAGGGTCACTAAATTGCAGTATCCACATCAACGCGCAAAACGAAAAAGATATGGTCTGTTAAAACTGTACTACACGTTATAAGGTTTAACAAAGCGATTTTAAAAGGACGTTTATAGCTTGGGTTGGCGCTCCTCACCACCTAGTTACAGAATTATGAGTTATCTTGTTTCCCTTAAATAGGGTGCCATTTCTTGGTTTTGGGCCTTTAAAAGGGTTACCCCCCCCCCCGGATTGAAGACAAAGCCGACGCTTCGTCCACACTTAACCAAAGCATAATATGAGAGTTGTTTATATGGAGCTGAAATTCGACCCGAAATATAAATCGGCAGTTTTCCGTGCAAAATACCTAAAAAGCGAAATAGAGTTTGAAAAACCTTACCTATTGCGTGTTTGCAGTGTTTTTGCCGCTTTTACGAGCTTCTGGAGGCCGTTTTGGGCGATTTTCTGTTTAACGGTCGATGCGACCTCGTGTCAAAGCCAGTACGTGACAAAAGAGCTGACAAGACGTCGCATCGAATAATATCGTCCAAAACGGCCCCCAGAAGCTCGGAAAAGCGGCAAAGACACAGCAAACACACAACAGGTAAGGTTTTTCAATTGATGTTTAGGTATTTTCCACGGAAAACTGCCGATTATTTTCAATCGAATTTCAGCTCCATACAAACCGGCTCTCGTATTACGCTTCTGTGACCTGTCGTTCAACAATCTTTCGCTATTTTGCCATCTGGACATATATCCTAGGTTTCGCTAGTTTGAACAATTCAATAGATTCAAGAACGTCGCGTGAAAGTTTAGAAGGAAAATTTCGTCCCCCTTGACTGAACGCCTCACATGTACCGAACGTTTCATGATGTCGAATGATACAATAAACTGCGGCAGGAGTTGCACGAGCTGCTGTGGAGATCGCTCCCTTGACTGGTCCCTCACCAGTCAAATAACGATCAATTATTCGTGTTCTCGTTTCTTTGTGGAGAGTTGTACCTGGCCTGTTCTTCCGACCTAGGTCATTAACATAAGCAGGTCTGAACATTTCGAAAAATCCGTGACAGATTTGGAATCTCCTTTCGATTTTCGAAAATCCCTCTCTGAAACTCAGAAAACACAAGGTGAATGCCCAAATATGGAGAACGTGACTCGTCACCTTGATTTGAATTTTAGAGTTTCCATTCACGCGTGACGTGGATCAACTGTAATATTATTTACTTTTTTTATGATTTTGGCATAATATTTTTCAGAGGCATTTTAATTGCAACGGGGACGGTTTTAAAAACAAATTTGGCTTACCTGTATAATTTATTTCACATTAACAAGCCCAGAAAATACATGTAGTTTATACATGATCATCGTATTACAAAAAGGCCCAAACTTTTTACCTAGATTTTCATCGTACGCATGTAAACGTTCCAAAATTCGTCTTGCAAACGAAAGAAAACAAAAAGTTTCACAGTGGGAAAACGATTGCACCTTCAAACATTTTGCCAAAACTTTAAACACAATCTTCAATTTGAATCAATGCGTGCTTCAGCCGGAACACCCACAGACGAACCAGGGTTTTCCAAGATCGTAAAACAGATGAAAGAGGCGCTAGCATTCACAGGTAAATGGGGCCCCTAATATAAAAAAGACACCCCCACCTCCCCCTATGGGCCACACCCAAGCCCCCAAAGGACAAAGTTCGAAACCACATGGCCAGCAGCGGAGGAGTTTCATCAAAAAGCGATGAGGGGGTACGAAATGTGATAACGGCTATCGGCCATATTGAGCCCTGTCCTCCCCCCCCCCCCCCAAGAATATAAAACCGTGCCTTCATTCGTATCCAAAAATGCCCAGTTCATCTTTGCCTTAAAACCAGAAATACGCGAAAAAACAACAACAATATGGGGTTTCGAAACAGGCTGAAACTGGTGAAAGAAAAACTCACCACTTTTTTACTGTTTCCTTTAACGATAACAATGAAGAAAATGAAATTTGTCTTTACATTATCATTACTTGTTGAAACATTCCAGTGATGAGAATAAAGAAAGTGATCACCAAGGATGAGATTTCTTAATATTTAGACAAATTCTGCTTACTAGTTTCTTAAGAAGTGTATGGAGAACAGTTAGGAGAATATGAATTAAAAATGCTTTATGAATTCAAACGTCATCTACTTTCCTACCCCTCCCCCACCTTCTCATTATCCAATAAACGATAAACAGAATGAACAGAATGAGAAAATGCTGGTGTTTGTGTTTTCCTCCAAAAAATAAAGACCCCAATCTCACAAATTGATGCCCTTCAACAAATAATTTGGAGTGATAAGCTTTTAATTCTATTGTGTGGTTTTGTAAAGTTGCATCAAACATAAGCAAAAACTTGGTTATTCTGTCACAAATGATGTTTCTGGCAGCTTGGCAAAAGCATTGAAATGTGATTAAAGCGGTTGAAAATAAAAAAGGAAAAAGGTACATGTAACTAACATGCCTTTTTTGATTCATGTTTTGGTTTTCATCTTTTGAATTTCATTTTTTGGCTTAAACGAACAATTGGAGACAAAATATTTTTGCAGACCCAGCCTGTCGTCACTGGTTGATAAACACCATGTGGCACCATTTAAAGTTGTTGCTCTATAATGAATCTTTAAACCAAAATTTGAGCTGCCATGTGTCGATAAGCTACGCCAAACAGTTTGACAAAACAAACAAAGAAGCACCGTGATTCTCAATAACCAGTGACTATACTTAAGTGCGTTATTATTAATATTACTTTCTAATAATTTCAAACTCCTCACTTTTAAATGTTTTCTGCTACTTCTTCTTGTCCTTAGCTTCTTGTCTCGTCCTTTTGTCTGCATTTAAATACCAATTCATCGATTTATCCCATGTCTGAACAAATAACAAAATAAAAAAAATTAATTTAAGGTGCCAAAAAGTGCCTTAAATCTTACTGCAGTAAGTTTGACTTTTAGGAGAAAAGTAGTCAAACCCTTACAAACTTGTTATAGTCCTGAGGCAACACTTTGGTTCATGAGATTTTCAATAAGGGAACCCCCCTCCCCCTGGTTATAAGACCACCTCCTTGTTTTCTTGACCACTTTATAAGAAAGGCGGTCCTTGGAGCCTCATGTCCCAAAATTTATACCATGGAGCCCGCGACCAAGACCTTCTAATTCAAATCCCAATCTTTTACGAGAGCATTACAGAACCACAGAAATAGTCTGTTTGTCAATGGCCAAATAATTATCTGAACTAAGTTGTAATATTGCATTTAATAATTTCAAACTCCTCACCTTTAAAATAATGTTTCCTCCTAATCTTTTTCTGTTTCATTTAGAAATTTAAGGTCTTGTTGCGGCGGAAAGAAATCATCCTTAAGATTTGAAGCTGTTTTAGAGCTGTATAGGTTTCGGTAAAAGGACTCACATTCATATAAAATTTCTTTATCTGTATGTACTAGATCTTCATCGTTAATCTTGAGCTGGGATATTGTCCCTTGTTTACAATGTCTCTTTTCTAAATTAAGAAAGTATTTTGTATTTTTTTCGCCTTCATTATACCATCGGGATTTCGACCTTAGTATCGCACCTTTTGTTTGGTGTTCAATTATTGTCTCTAGTTCACGTTTCTTTGTTTCAAGCTCAGACCACATTTTTTGTTTTACCGCATCATCTGTAGAAACCTTGGCAAGATTTTTTTCTAGAAAAGCAATTGATTGCTCGATTTCTTCTTGTTTTTCCGCAATTTTCTTTTTCTTGTGGGCACCGAATTTTATAGATTCTTCTCTTACTTTCATCTTTACCATTTCCCACAATAGACTAGGGTCAACAGTCTCATCATTCGCATATTCTTTTTTGGTTCGATTGATGATTAATTTGATCCGATTCACGTATTCAATGTCCTTTAACAAAGAGGTGTTTAGCTTCCAGAAGCCTCTGCACCTTTTGTTGGAATGTAGCGAAATTTGTAATGTGATCATAGAATGGTCTGTTTTATAACCTGGTATTATGTCTGCCTCAGAAGTGTTACAAAAAGTGCTCTGATTTACTAGAAAAAAGTCAAGTCTGCAGTGGACTTCAGGCGGTTTACGTCGCCACGTAAACCTGGAAGAGTCGGGATTTAACACCCTCCAAGCATCAATCAAATCTAAGCTTTCACAAAAAGTGCTGATTACATCTAAAGACTTTTTATGAGTTCTGGCAAGGTCACCCTTTTTGTCTTTTCCAACGTCTAGAACTAGGTTGAAATCGCCACCGATGGTGATCTCCTCGCAACTGAAATCTAACAGATGATTAAAAAAGGAATTGAAGAAGTCTGGGTCGTCTTCATTTGGAGCATATATGTTCGCCAGGGTCAGAATTTTACCATTGGTAATTAAGTCGCATATAATGAAGCGTCCCCCGGGATCTGAATAAGTTTTGGAGATTTGAAAGGAGAAATTGTTATTAAACAACATGGCAACACCTGCCTTTTTACTTGAGCAGCAGCTAAACAAGGCTTGGTAACCCCATTCAGCTCGCCAGTCGTGCATATTGTTTTCAGTACAATGAGCTTCTTGAACAAAATACATTGACATATTTTTACTTCGAAGCCATTTGAAAATTTCTCTTCGCTTAAGTCCGTCTCCTAATCCCCGAACATTGATAGATCCTATTTTAAGATCCGTTTTTTGTTGTCTTTAAAAAGGTACACGACATTGATCACATTCGCCCAGGAGCACTCCTGCTTTTTATCAAGAGAATTATAAGAAAGAAAAATTAATTCTAAAGTACGAAAAAGAGACTGAAAAAACAGAAATGTAGATTGACATGCAAATACAATAAAAAGAAAAAATAGGACTCCGCGAGTCGGAGAGTTGGTTGCCATAGTTTTCCGTTTGGCTTAACCAGTAGGTCCTCCTCCGCTCGCCATAAAGTTTGTAATAAAGGAAATCACGCTAAGCTACGGTCCTAAACGACTAAGGGCTGGCCCACCGGCCATAGCTTACCTCGCACATAAAGCTTGTCGGGTTGTGCCCGACTAAAAGATGCAGGAATGTTATTTTGTTTTGCCTTCTTGAAGGTTTCCATTTGGAGATTTCTTCTTCGAATCAGCTCCTGTGGGAGATCTCTAAACATCTGAAAATTTGAACCTTTGAGGCGATGACCTAAAGAGAGTATTTTGTCACAGTCCTTGGAGCGCAGAAATCTTGCTAAAATTGGCCTCGATTCGCCATCGCTCCTCTTTTTTCCAAGTCGATGCACTCGTTGGATCTCCACAGATCTTGCGTCACCATAGCCTAATTCTCGTTCCATAAATGATCTAAGTACTTCTTCTGTATCTTCTTCTCGAGAGCCTGAAGGAGATGATTCCTCGATATTATTGAATTTTATGTTCTCCCGTCTCGAGTAGGCTTCAAGGTATAGATCTTTCGTGTTAAGTTCCTCAATCTTGCTATCGATTAGCTTTTCTTTCTCTCCCAGTTCAGCAAGTTTCTTGTCGAGGTCTTCCAGTTTCTTCGCAGTTGCTTTTTGGGCTTTCTCTTGATTTTTCTCGATGAGGTCTTGGCCAACTTTCAACTGTTCGATGTCGCTCGCTGCTGTTTCTTGGAAGGATTCGAGCTTGGCTGTTCTCGTTTCTAATTTCGACAGGTTTACTTCGATTTTTTTGACTGTGTTTTCTATTGAGTCTAACTTTTGCAATTTCTCTAAAATCTGCTTAAGGATTCCTCCCAGATCATCCGTCATCTCTAAAGCAGTCAAGACAACATCGTTTTCTTCGCCTTCGTCGTGTGGATCTTTTTGCGCAGTTGTCGTTCGTGTTGCGGATTGAGGCTCGCTGTCCTCTGTATTTTTGGCCTTCTTGTACTCAGGCGAGTCTCCTTTTCCATTTGGAGAGCTTCCAGATGACCTGTTCCTTCTTCTGGATACGTAATTCAAAATCGTCTCAGCCATCAGGTCTTAAGATTTTACAAAATATGACGAGCGGAGAGTAAATACAACCTCACGCCGCCATGACTCGTCCCAGTCCGGACACGAAGACCCTTCTCCCAAATCTTATATCAGATGATCAAACAGGTTTCATTAAAGATAGATTTATAGGAGAGAATATCCGCTTAGTCGATAGTGTTATGAAATTCACCGCATCAAGGAACATCCCAGGGCTTCTTCTTTTCCTTGATTTCGAGAAAGCCTTTGATACATTGGAATGGGCCTTTATCCATAAAACCCTTAGGTATTTTAATTTTGGCCCATCGTTGATAAAAAGTGGATAAAGGTTTTTTACTGCAACATTGAAAGTTGCATTCTTAACAATGGTTGGACAAGCAATTTCTTCCAGCTCAGTAGGGGAGTTAGGCAAGGCTGCCCGCTGTCGCCTTACATATTCATCCTCTCGGTAGAAGTAATGGCTGAAGCTATACGCAAACGGAAAGAAATTGTCGGTATAATTGTAAATGGGAAAGAAATTAAGTTAAGTCAATACGAAGATGATACTACACTCATTTTAGATGGCTCAGAACAATCTGTTAAGGAAGCTGTAAAGCTATTAGAAAGTTTTGGAGATGCATCTGGCCTTAGACTCAATAGCAGCAAAACGGAAGCCTTATGGATCGGCTCCAAAGCAAACTGTGATCTTAAACTCTGTCCTGAAAAAGATTTTAAATGGCCAAAGAAAAAAGTTAAAGCTCTTGGTGTCTGGTTGTCAACGGATCCTGATATTACAATTTCCCAAAACTACAAGGACAAACTAGAAAGAATAAAGGCGACTCTAGGATGCTGGAAGTTCCGCAGACTTAGTCTGTTAGGGAAAGTATTAATCTTAAAAAGCCTTATTACATCGAAACTAGTGTACATACTATCCCCTATACAATCAAGCCCAGAGGCAATCAAAGAAATCAATTCAATTTTTATAACTTCTTATGGAACGGCAAAGGCGACAAAATAAAAAGAAATGCAATGATAAATGACTATTCTCAAGGAGGACTTAAGATGATTGATATTCTTTCTTTTAACAAATCTCTTAAAGCAACCTGGATTAAAAAGTATCTTGACACTGAAAATGGAGGCAGTTGGAAACTTTTTTTTGATGCAGAACTCCAAAGATATGGCGGTAAATTAGCGATATTAGGGAATCTTAACTCAAAGGACATGCACAGTGTCATAAAGGTATCAGATCCTTTTGTCAAAGAAAGTCTTGAAATTTGGTCAGAGGTCTCTTTCGAGGAAACGGTAACATCCTATAAACATCTTTGTTCAGTACCTTTATGGCATAACTCACTTATAAGAATTGAAAACAAACCTGTATTTTATCAAGACTGGTTTCTCAAAGGTATAAGCAAAGTCAATCATTTAATGGACGACTCCCTTAACTTCCTCTCCCACATATCTTTCCAAAACAAATATAACCTCCGAGTCAAACCTCTAACTTTTTTTGGAATGATCGCAGCAATCAACCATCTGTGCATCCAAATTGCAAGAAACCAGCCGGACAGCCACGAGAGCTTTTCATCAGTTTTTATGAAAAGTACAAAGCCATCCCGACTTGTATATAAGAAGCTATTATCAAAAAGGGGTCAAGAACCCATATGAAGTCAACAAAAATGGCAACAGGATATCGACACTGATCAAAAAGTCAACTGGAAAGCAGTTTACCAGCTGGCCTCTCACTGCACAAAGAGCTCAAAACTTATTGTTTTTAATTTTAAATTTCTACATCGGCGACTATCAACCAACAGTTTCTTACATAAATTAGGATTTACAGACAGTGAAAAGTGCACTTTCTGTCTAAAAGAAACAGAACACCTGTTACATCTATTTTGGACATGTGAGAAAACCCAGTCCTTCTGGAATAGTTTATTTTCATGGCTGCAGTCCGGCAGGATCATTGAGAAAGACTCTAGGTCTCTTGAGGCGGACGCTGCTTTGGGTCTGAGGCCGGATAACTCCAAATATGAACTACAAATCAATTTTTGTTTCTTGATAGCAAAATATTTTATTTGGATCTGCAAACTTAAAGAATGTATTCCAAAATTGAACGATTTTTTATCGTACTTACGTCCCTTTTTCAAAATAGAAAACGACGGTAGAACAGTTGCAAAGAAATGGGAACCTCTTCTACCAATCTTGCAATGACAGACCTGACCCCCAAAAATCAATTCACAAACCTAACAAAACCTCTTGGTCCTTTCAACCCGGTAGCACTTTTGCACCATAGCATTACAGAAATGTATCAATGTTTTTTTGTTTGTTTGTTTTTTATTTTATTTTATTTATTTTTTATTCGTTTTGCTTCCTTTCATTTCGCTTCTTGTGCTGATTAGCTAATTAGTGTTTTTTTTTACTGTTAAACAAAGCATTGTTAAAAAAGTAGTGTATTGTAAATAATTTCTTGTAAGGGATTTATTGTAAGTAATGTAACGTGTATTGAAAGTAAGAGTAAGTTATTGTAAGTAATGTATTGTGAGTACTGTGACGTGTATTGTAAGTAAGTTACTGCAAGTAATGTTTTGTAAGTACTGTAACGTGTATTGTAAGTTAAGTGATTGCAAAAAAAAATTATACGAAAAAAAAAAAAAATAATAATCTTCGTGTCCTCCTTATCTCGTCCTTTCATCTGCTTTTCACTTCCAGTTCATCAAATCATAGCATGTCTGAACAAATAACCACATAAGAAATTTCAATTCAAGGTGCCAAAAATCGCTTCAAATTAAGAGGGGGGAGGGTTCCTTGGACACCTGGTGCCCCAAAATTTACGCCACGCAGCCCGTGAGTAAGAGCTTGTAATTCACCCCCAATCTTTTACAAGAGCAAAAAGAACCACAGAATTAGATTGTTTGTTTGGCCAGATAATTATCAGTGACTACACTGAAATCCTCACCTTTTAACGTTTCCTCCTACATGTAATTCTTCTTGTCCTTCTTGTCTCGTACTTTCATCTGCTTTTCAGTTCCAGTTCATCAAATCATAGCATGCCTGAACAAACAACCACGATGAAATTTCATTTCAAGGTGCCAAAACGAAGAAGCGTGATTCCCGATATCTATACTAAACTAAGTTATAATTATGCTTTTAAATAATTTACTGAACTCCTTACCTTTAAGTGTTTTCTGCTAATTGTTTATGTCCTTCTTCTCTCGTCCTTTCCTTTGCTTTTCAGTACCAATTCATTTATTTATACCATGTCTGAACAAATAACAACATGAAAAATTTCAATTCATGGTGCGAAAAAGTGCCATTAATCAAGAGGGGGGGGGGGGGGCTTGAATCCCTGGTGCCCCAAAATTTACACCATGGAGCCCGCAAGCAAGAGCTTATAATTCACAGACCAATTTTTACAAGAGCAATGAGAACCACAGAATTAGTTTGTTGTTTGGCCACATTATTACCAGTGACTGTACTGAACTAAGTTATATCGCTTTTTTAATAATTTCAAACTCCTCACTTTTAAATGTTTTCTCCTTATCTTCTCGTCCTTCTTGTCTCGTCGTTTCATCTGCTTTTCGTTTCCAATTCAACAAAACATAACATTACGAGAAAATTAGTTGCAACCCGAGACAAACTAAACTTTTGTCTTTATGCTGCTGGGGTTCATGTAACATTAATTTGGTTTCATGAGATTTTCAATAAGTGAAATTCACCCCTCCCCCCACTTCACTCCCAGGTTATCAGACCACCTCCTTGTTTTCTTGACCACGTTTGTCTGGGCTTCAGGGAGGGGGAGGAGGAGGGGGTCTCCTTGGAGCCCCAGTGCCCTGAAACTTATGCCCTGGGGCCCAGAGCCAAAAGCCTTTTTGACCTATGTTGAAAACATAGGGTCTTAGCCAGACTGCAGTTTGTCGCTTTCTATGTTTGTTTGTTTGTTTGTTTGTTTGTTTGTATGTATGTATTTTTGATCGGGGGAGGAGTCCCATTTGAGACGGGCGGGAATGCTCGTCTGAAAATTCGAATTAAAGCTATTCTGAAACAGAAGGAGAACGCGAGACGACGAGCATCCATGCACCTTTCACATGGGAGTACACCCCCCCGGGGAATTTATGTGGCACTATGTGGCACCAATCAGATTGAGGCTACTAAGCTAAGAGTACATTCTATCAATGAAAGAGCTGGTTAGAATCCGCTTACTGAAGCTGAAGGTCAGACAAGGTTAAGCTTACCGGCCATGTTGAATGTCCATATGGGGACGGAAACGATCAGCGCAAATGTGCTTTTCTACTTTTTCCTCTTGAATATTATATTTTCAGTAAAGGCTTGGTGTGGTGGAATTGATGGTAATTTCCTAAAGCTATTGTAAGGGCAGGTAAAATTGAACTTTGTCGTGGCCAACGGTGGAATGTGACAAAAACAACCCGGCTCGTTCCAAAAATAGACTTGTTGACGAGAAACTGTAATTTAATTTGTTCTCTTATGATTTGTGTTGTAAACAGCTGTTTTGATCATGTATCTTTGAGCAAGATGTTGGTTGAAAAGATTGTATCTGTGCTTGATATGGATGATTTCGACTGTACTTTGCAAGGTTTTTGAAACAGCCTTGTTTGGTAATTTGAAATTTATAGCGACATGTTTAAGATTGCAATGTGCATAAATTAGTTTGTTTATTCAAGCGTGTCTGTAGGTTTTTAAACCTGTTTTCTCTTCCCAAGATGGGGTTAAGTTTTAGTTTACGAATGTTGTGTCCATTATTTATATCAGTCATATCCACAGATTTTCCAGCCGACATAAAAATGATTTCTTTGTTGGTTTTATCATATACGGGAACATATGGTTTTTAAAATTTAAGTTTAATTTTGACTGTACTTTGCAAGGTTTTTGAAACAGCTTTGTTTGGTAATTTGAAATTTATAGCGACGTGCCTAAGATTGCAATGTGCATAAATTAGTTTGGTCATTCAAGCGTGTCGGTAGGTTTTGAACCTCAGTTTTCTCTTCCCATAATATGGTTAAGTTGTAGTTCACGATGTTGTGTCCTTGTTTTATATCAGTCATATCCACAGATTTTCCAGCCGACAAAGAAACGATTTCTTTCTTGGTTTTATCATATACAGGAACATATGGCAAGAAAATTTGTTTGAAAAACGACCCTTCAATTTTCATAAAAGTTTGTGCAACTGGGAGTGCCAATGGTTGTCCTCTCCTCAAATTATTATCGAATACGCTTGTTTCTTTCACCTCTTGTTGTGACCTCGATTTATATCATTCAGAAATATGCAGACAATTATTAGTTGACCTAGCTGAGGTTTCAGTTTTAGATTTAATTTGAAATTTTTATGCAGTTGTTTTGTTCTAGTGTCAGTTTGACTTTTTAGCCTGTAGCCTACTAGCCGGATGGTTGCTCTATCTCCAGTTTTGGTCCAACTGGGTTTTTAGCGGGATTTTGTTTTGCATTCCAAGGGTATTGCTGAGTAAACGAAAAAGCTGGTTTTTTTGCACTCAGTGTGCTATAGTGGAGGGGGAAGTATTTACAAGAATGATCGCGTGTATTGTTTTGTCCTCAGAGTATGTCTTAAAAATCGCAAATAAGCGAGGATGAGACTTGTCATTTCAATATAGGTCAAGCACGCAATGCGTGCCTATGTTTCTACTTGCGGCTCATGGACAAATATAATGATCCTGGCTAAATGGAGCCCAGAGTACAGCTAGCTATGGAACTGTAGAGCCACAATCTTGCTTAGCTAATTTGCTTTCTCCTAAATCCGCTTCTTCTATCAACTTTTTAACCGGCCGTCGCCATATGGTGACCGCTGGTTTATAAAATGGACACGGTTTTTTTCTTTTCTTTTGCGTCAGTTGGCTTAACATAAGAAGGACGCGCTGTAAAGCTTGTGGTACTGGTACTCAAGAGCAGTACTGTCTTACATAAGACGCATGCACATATTAGTCTGCTGAATTTTATGTTCTTGTGTTCTTTTTTTTTAATTTACAGTATTTAAAATATGAACGGCGAAGGGTTGTTAAGTACGGGGTTTCAGTATTTGTCTTGCATGACGCATGCGCAACTGAGACTGAATGCGAAATTGGCTGTGTCGTCTGATCTAGTTAGTGATCATGGTGAAAATTTTTTTAGCGCAGGAATTTGTTATGAGGATTGACATTTTGAGGGATGTAAAAATGTGGGAGTGGAAGGATGAGGAGCATATCACGCTCCTGTGAATGTGATTTGCTTTGAAAGTTGCGTTTTGTATAGCAGCGGTGTAATAATGTGCTGCGTGAGAGCCGCTTTATGGGGGGACGGTTTCCGAAGTGGATTGTAATTTTCTCAGTGGGTATCCTGTATTTCGCAGAGGAGAGAAACGACAGCTGTGTTTGCAGCTTGTTAGCACGGTAAGGAACGGTGGCTTAGGAAGAGAAGGGATCGGCACTAGAATGATGATGCAATTAGTGGATTTCACCATCGCTACATCATAGTTCTTGAGAAGGGAGAGAGATGAATGTTTATTTGAGGCGAGAAGTTGATTTTAATTGTATCAAGACGAAGGCATCGGTCATTAATAAGGAGATCAATTAATAAGGTAGCTGTTTCGAGTCTTTAAATTAGAAAATAACTTTGGGTTTGAGGTAATTTTGTAAGTACGTAGCCGTTCCGAGTGAACTTGTTTACTTTGCATGGGGATTCCCGGGTTAGCAAACCGGATTTAAACATCACGTCATGAGATATGCCTTTACGTGCCCCAGACTCTGGTGATCTGCTCGAGCTCGTGTTTATCAAGCGTTATATTTTGATTCTACTGCTATGTTCACTGTTTGTATTCACGGTCCCAGTACAACAGTAAATATTTCGTCATCCCTTTGTAAGCATCCTTAGTTGTGGGCAAATTTATACCGACATTCAACGTTTGAGTGCATTTGCGTTTTTCAGCAGAAATAAAAACGATAAGAAAGATAAGCTGAGTCATCAGAGTTTAAACATTTCGTCATCCAGTAACGCTGTAGTCAAAATATTGGGTCACACAATCACCCTTTTCGTCACGCCGGTTCGTATAAGTACAGGATCGCGCTAACATTTGTGAAACCTAGGGGTGGGGAGGGTCAGAACGGCTGGTTAAAATGCCCATTGGGCTTTCTTGTCTTCTTTCCTTTCCGCTTCTAATTCACTGAATAAGCATCACCTGAAAACATTATACAGGAAATGATCAATTGAAGAGGTTGCCCTTTTACCCCTGAATTTTTCAAGGAAAGTTTCAGAGAATATATATAAACTGTGCTCATAGAGGCCGATACTTTAATGCAGATAGAGATATTCGTACATTCTTGAAAGGTATAATCATGGTGGATTTCACTCAGTTCTCACCAGTTGATTTCTGGAACTTTTCTTTGCTGCTGCGACCTTTTTCAATTGACACACAATTTAGAGAAGTTGACAGTCTTTGGTTTTCACAAGAATTATTGACAAAACAAGGTTCTGGGCATGATTTCACCTTCGATCTGGCCTATATCTCAGCTCTGAAGTAATCAGTAAAATAATATTGTCAGGAAAGATTTCCAATAATCGAAACCGGTTATAAGACCACCTCCTGGTTTTCTTGACCACTTTTTTCAGAGTATAGGGGGGGGGGGTCCTTAGAGTCTTGAAATTTATGCCATAGAGTCCACAAAAAAATATGATTCTGGCTAACTGGAGCCCTAGAGCCACAATGTTTCTGTCGGGTCTGCCAAAGATGCGAGCCAGCGAGTCATGCGAGTCACAGTGCGAGCCATGCGAGCCATCCGAGTCAAGCGAGTCACAATGCATGCGAGCCATGCGAGACACAGTGCGAGCCATGCGAAAATAAAAATGTAGATATAAATAGACTGAAAAAGTAAAATAAAATAATACAGACAATCAGATCATCCATTGTCTTTTTGATCCGCCATATATATTTAAAATGTCTCTTCCAAGTTGGGCCAAATACAGATCTCACATCAAACTGGAAGTAATTTATAAATTCTGGAGCAATTTGTATTCAGTCGGCTAGTGTGAGGTCTCACTGAGGTCTGGAGGAGAGAAAACACGACTTTTGCAGTCCAGTAATGTTTTGTAGCCTTCCGAAGAGGGGGGGGGGGGAGAGGGGGCGTTTCTCGAAAGCCCCAACAAGATTTCGGCCCCGAAAAGACATTTGTAAAACAATGAACCCCTCTTTCTATAAAGCTGTAGCTGTTATTTTAACATGTCTTTTTAAAGATAAGAAATGTTTAACCAATAGCAAAGTTTTATGCTTGGAAACTATTTTTTTGTTTTAAGATGCAGTGTGAATTATCGTGCCCGAAATCGACCCGAAAAGTTTCGGAGCTTTCGAGAAACGCACGCCAGAACTCGTATTTAAAATGGCGGCATCCTCATGCAGTTGTAATTTTCTTGGTTTGAGTTATCTGTTCAGCAAATAAAACGAAAATGTACTGTGACTCGCTTGACTCGCATGGCTCGCACTGTGACTCGCTTGACTCGCATGGCTCGCACTGTCACTCGCACGGCTCGCTGGCTCGCATGTTGGTAAAACTCTTTCTGTCTTAGGGCCCTGTTTGGAGATCTATATTTTATGGCCCAAAGCCCTGAACCCCTTATTTTGTTGTCTTCCCTATCCTTTATTCTTCTGTTGGTTTAATGTTTGCACCTCCTTCATTCTCACAGGAGTGCCATTTGGCACTTACTCTACCCCATTAATCTATCAGGTGCCAGGAGCCATGGTTTTTGTTTTTGTTTGTTTGTTTATCCTTGTTTAGCTTTATATGGTAGTTATCATCTGATTTATGATTTCTGATTTCTGATTTATGATTGTTACTTATTATTTATAATTGCCAAGTTATTACCGATTTCTTTCCTCAAATTCTGCTTCTCCGGTCAACTCTTCTTTTTCCTAAATTCCACTTCTAATTCACTGAATAAGCATCCCCTACAAAGTACATGAAATTGTCACTTCAGGAGGTTAAATTAAGCTGAATGCACAATGTTTTTTAGGGGGTCAACAGCTATATAACTTTGTAATTGTTTTCAAAAGTAAACGACTTTTTGACATCCAAAGCAAAAAGCAGTATAATCCAGTATAATTGCATGCCGTATCTGGAATATTAGCTTTATTATTTTACTTTTCACCGGCTTGCCCCATGGATTCTTTTCTGTTTTCCACCTTTTTCAATTCACTAGAGCAGCCTGCCTGAAAATATATGCACAATCATTTTAATTTTACCTTGTTAATAAGGTTGCCAAAAACGGTCAAGTCCAAAGTACTTTCCTTTGCTGATGTTTTTAACCCTTTCACTCCCAGAGTCAATTTAGAGTCATGTAACGTGGTTCTAACTTCTGAGTCTGTGGATAAAATCCTGTGATGTGACCATTCAAATGAAACCTCTTTAGCAATACTTTCACATGGTACTATTTCTATTTAAGTATATTCTACAAAATGAAATTAGAAATTTGTCTTGAATTTTGACTTTAGGCACTCTTGGGAGTAAAAGGGTTAATACTGTAAATGATTTGGTGCCAAAAACTGCCATTAATCATGGGGGGAGGTCCTTGAAGCTCTGGTGACCCAAAATTTACACCATGGAGCCCACAAGCAATTTGAGCTTGTAATTCACACCCTAATGTTTATAAGTGCAACAGAAACCACAGAATTTGTTTGTTTGGCCAAGTTATTGCCAGTGACTGACTGAACTAAGTTATAATTATTGCTTTTTAATAATTTCAAACTCCGAACTTTTAAATGTTTTCTCCTTATCTTCTTGTCCTTATCTTCTTGTCAACAGCTATATAACTTTGCAGTTGTTTTAAAAAGTAAACATCTTTTTGACATCAAAAGCATAAAGCCATTGTAAGTATAACTGCATGCTGCTACTAGCGCAAACTTTATTAGACAAGTATATACCAAACCTGAGAAGATAGACAAGTGTTGATTGCGTGCTCTGATTGGATAGTGTTTTTCGCGCGCTCTGATTGGCTACTCAAACTCGGGATAGCATCTGCTATTCACCTCCCAGCATCCTTCTGGATTTTGCATGAGAGTTTTGCCTCATTTCCCAGAAAAAAGGAACTATTAAGACGGATTCCGCTCAACGTTCGAGCAATAAGTGCAAAAAATATTTACCAAAAAACTACTCATAGCACGGTAACATTTTAAATGTTATTTGAAACATCTCACTCTAGTTCACTTGCCCAAGTGACCCCGCGATGAAATTCTCAAGCATTCTCAAGAAAATTAATTTCAAATCTCGTAAAAGTATGCTAAAAACGGGCGCCATTTTGTTTTGAACTGACATGAAGCGTCTTTTTAATTGAAATATGGATAACTTCAAATCCAATTTTCTCTCGCGGGGTCAGCTTGGGAGCAAAAGTAACGATAAGTTCTTCTTATCTGTTCTCAAAATGTGACAGTGCTGCAAGTATTTTTTTGGTAACTTAATTTTTGCACTTAGTGCTCGAACGTTGAGCGGAAGTCGTCTTAAATAGTTTGGTGCTGGCTATCCACTGGTTTGGTATATATACAGTGTAAAAAGCTTTGCTAGCTAGGGCCCTGATCAAGAACATACTGAATGATTTTTTGACGTTTTCGATTAATAGTTTGAATCCAGGAGTATCAGTAGTCTGTCTTTAAACTAACGTGATCATCCAGGTGAAAGAAGTTAGCTTAAGAGTCTGTTGTTTAGTAAATGGTTTAAACTCAGGAGTATCAGTAGTCTGTCTAGTGTGATCGTCCAGGTGACAGGAGTCCCTAAAAGACTGTTGTTTACCCAGGTGTATCAGTAGTCTGTCTAAATTGTGACTGCCCAGGTGAGAGTAGTATACGTCCTTATAGGGGCTGTGTCACAGCAGTCTAGTCCAATTTCTATAGTTTTTTCCAATTACTTG